>KZ271554.1:112752-221243 GCA_002249935.1 Onchocerca flexuosa
TTTTTATCAAAAAAAAAAAAAAAAAAAAAAAGAAAAAAAGAAAAAGAAAGGAAAAAAAAAAATGAAGGAAGAACATGTTCAAAGTGCTCTGAATTTTTAGTTATTTCAGATGAAAAAATATTCAGGATTAACATTGTTGATGTAGCAATAGAAGTATTTGTCGAAATTGTTGACATAGATGAAGAGATTGTTGTCGAGGATGAGTTTCTTGTAGTTGTTGTTGTTGATTTTGTTGATAATGTTGTTGCTGATGATTTTGTTGTTGTTGTGTATGGAGTAGTTGTTGATATCCTAGAACCATTTCCCATTATTGACAAATTAAATAATTCAATTAAAATGAAAAAAAAAATTCTCTTCATTAAGATTTTGTTATGTTTTTTCAAACATTTTTAGAAAAATCAAACTACTTGTAATCTCTAGAAAATTAAAATTAAGGAAAGAGATCTGTAAAATTAAGGAAAATTTTTATCAGTTTATTTACTATTAGAAAAAAAGTTCGTAAACCATCGTATGAGATATTGATAATTGAAAAAAATAAAATTGAGGTAAGATTGGAAATTTCAATAGCTTTAAATTTTGACTATAAACTCACTGATAAGAATCAATGGATTTATTTTGTGTGAAAATAGTTATAATAATGAATGTAAATAATATAGCAAGGAGCAGCACTGAAATCATATAAAATCGTTGTTGTCTTTTTGTCAAATTCCACCACCAAATTTTTAACTTCAGAATTATCGAATCATTATAGGCTGCTGCAAACCTGAAAAATATTTTTCAAAATGCAAAGAAATTTCAGAAATTCGTTAAATTAAAGTAATGAAATTTCGATAGAAGTAAAAATTTAGGTTAAAAGTAAAAATTTCTGAGTAAAAATTTTATTGTAATGATCTGCCATTAAATATTTGACGAGTACTCACTGGATAAGACATAGCAATCTTAAGAAGTAATCGATGAGGAAAGTTTAGTGATACAGACAAATCAATAACCAATCAATGATCAGTTGATACATACAAATCAATAATCATTTTTCAATTATCATTTAATTAGATCTGAAAAGAAGTTTGGTTTTGTTTACCTGCTTGAAGCATCGTTCATAGTGTAATAGTTCGACATTTCGATTGCTTCACTATCGTATTCTGGTCGAATCATCCTTCTTTTGCTAAATAAGCTTTAAACTTGAAATTATTCTGAACAAAATTTTAGAAAATATATTGTTAATTACAGGTATGTGTTGCAATATGCACCAATAATTTGTCACATAACATCGATTGTAAATAATCCATATATATCCCGTAAAACTATTCAAATAAATGAATTACTTATCCATATACTTCCAAAATTATTTATCCGAATTGGATTACTTGGAGATTACTTCTCCGTATTCGCATAGCTTATCATATTTTTATGCCAAGAAATCAAAGGAATATTAGAAAATGATGGAGCTTAGACCTGCATTGAATTAAATTATATCGGGATTACATGGATAAAAAAAAAAGCAAACTAAATATCGGCTTTCAAATTGCAAGATCAGGTTTATTGCTAATCTCCAATGCCTTTAAAAAACCTGTTTTTGAATAATTTTTGCAAAAAATTTGCATAATGTTTATGACAAATTCAAAATAAACCAGTTACTATTCAACAGAATACGTCAGATAAATTCTTGATTATAAAGTTTTAGAATCTAAGAAATTATTGATTGTTAAGTTTCAAAATCTTTCAGTTTAATCAGAATAATTTAAATTCGATGTAACATTGTCGATAGAAAATGCATTGCTTTATTGAGCAATTTTAAAATCTCGCCGTAGAAAATGGTTTTCACGTGAAAATTCTATTCCTTTTCTTTTTTTTTTTTCAATAAAAAAGTTTTGATTTAAAACAAAATATTATTTCGAAATTTTCGGAAAAAAAAACAAAGACAAATTTAGAAGTGCTGAATTTGTTTGAAAAAAAGACAACGATGAATTTTAGGCGAACGAACTGTACAGACGAGAATAATGCTTTGCTTGCTCTACTGATAACAATGATATCATCACTTTGAGCGTCGCTTGCAGAGTAATTGCTAGTCACCCAAACAACTTATGTTGATGGTAAACTGATAAGTGAACATTTCCATTGAAATTTAATAGTATGTTGGAAATGAATATGTGAGGAAAAAATTGCTATGATTCATCGTTTCTCTTGGGATTCATCTGGGATTCATCGTATTTTCTGAGATTCTTCTGGGATTCTCGGATTCATCGTTTCTTTTACTTGAACTAATGATTAGAAATTGTATTAAATTTAAATTGTATTCGTTCATAAATATCATCATTCATCCATTTTTATTGCAATTTCAAGTGGCGCTCCAATCCGATAATCTTCGAAGTTCTAATAATTCAATTTTAGCTAAAGAATATCAAAATCCATTTCAAAGTTCTTTTCATGAAATATATGGATTTATCATTAAAGAATAATTAATTTTAAAATGATGCCATCGGCACTGCTTATCATTAAATAGATATTTGCCGATGGCAATTTCAAAATCATTTGAATGATAAAATATTAGCAAATAGTTGTAATTAATAATTTGAAACAAGCATAAATCAGCATTGGTAAGCTTAACAACAAACAGGAAAAAACTAAACTTCGAAAATATTTTTGAGCATAAACTGAACGATAATAATCATCAAGTTTGATATTGATACCGAAATTTACCGATATTTTTATCCAAACGAAACTTTTAATTTTCATTTTTTTTTTCTCCATTAAATTTCATTTTCATTGAATTTACCTATACATTGATCATAGCATATAGATAAATTCAATGGAAATGAAATCAAAATTTAACACAATTTCTTAATCTCCAAAGAGCAAACCTGAGGAAAAAGAACTTGTATTGATGACTGGTGCAATAATAAACAATAAATAACAAACTTAGCAGTTTATTATTTAATCAGTTTATTAGCTTATAGTTTATTTCAGTTTATTAGTTCATTAGTTTTAATTATCAATTTGTACGACAATAATAATAAACTTGGATTAATAAATAATGAACGAAATTCTGAAATCATACTTTCTCGATGATCAAAAACAGAAAAAATATTTTTTTTCTTTCAGAAAAATTGCTGAGCAGAATATGTTCCAAAATAATATCTATAGTGTGTAACAAATGAAAAAAAAATTACATAATTTAGTCGCTTAGAAAAAATTGAAATGTGAAAATATCCTTAGATTTAGCGTAAGATTACAAAGGTCAAGCAAATGTCTTTTAAAATGGAAGTCAATGAAACTTCTCTGGAGTTAAGAATAATTTTAATTTGCTATTTTCAGTGATGATAGGATAGATGTAAAAAGAGTAGAGAGTTAAGGTATATTATTTATTTACAAAATACAAACACTACTCAACAGTTATCACATTAAAAGACGAACAAAACAATAGATAGTATCACTGACACTGAGAAAGTGAATGATAAATAACATGAAAGCAGAATGAATTTTACAGGATTTAAGAGAAAATGGAAAGATTATTTTTTATAACACAAATGAAATGAAATGAGATATTCATATTTGACATGTAATTGAAGTGATGCAGTCACAGTATCATTAACTTTACAAACAAAAAAAAAAAATCAAAACTACTATATTTAATTCCTCTTAATAGAGGAAGAAAAACCAGTCTACAAGAATAATGAAGAGATTTTCCTTAATATCCGGAACTGAACTTTACCCGAGTAAAAGAACTTAGTTTATAATGTCAAAAGTTCACTGAACTCTAGCGATTCAAAGCAACATTCGGTTATTTTAATAAAATTCAAGATTCTCGCAATAAAAAACTGAAGAAAGGAATGAAAACAAGTCACAAAATATATAAATTACGCAAAGATATAAAAGCAATCCTAAATAGACTGATTCATATAATAAATCGATAGGTCCAAACAAATGTATTTTTATAATAGAATTTTTCTTTGCTTATTTCTTTACATTTTTGTTTTCCAATTCTTGAAAAGCATATACTTTTAATAATATTTGGCATAAGGCAGATAATCAAGCAGTACATGTGAAATACAAACGCTGTTTAAATTTGAAAATTATTTGTAAAGCAATCTTTCATTCTTTATAAATTTTCCTTCGAAGCTAGAGCTGCAGCCATAAAAATTCCAAAAAATAAAGAGCTCCAAACTCTGTTATTAAACCTGATCACCCATAGCAACCTTATTTGTCTGCAATAAAAACTATGAGTTTCAAAATTTAGTTAATGAATTCTTGTCATTTATCGCATCAGGACAATTGGAAGAAATGTACCTTTCAGAGAAAATGCTTCAAATTTTTTAATTTTTTTTTGGTTCGTATTTCTGAGACGTTAGCTTCAGTAAAATATTAAGGGATAATGAAATTACCTCTGCTTCATATATTTTGATTAAACGGTAATTATTAAAATCAAAAAGAAAGAGATTTAACTTTCAGAATAGAGAAAAAACTTTATTAAATGCTACGTTTATAGAAATAATGAATTTTTCACGTTACTTAGGAATGGAAATATTTCATCTCAATTAATCTAAAGAAAACTGTAAAATAGAGTAATGAAAAAACTAAAATTGTATTCTATCAACAGCTTCATGAGAAAAATAATAATGAATTTACATTTACCTGCACAATACCAATAATCATACCAAAGAGGCCAATTGCGGAAGCAAATATTTCAATAATTAAAATTTTTACGAATAAAGCCGGATTTGCGGCATCTGCCAAGGCTGCACCGCTGCCCACAATGCCTGCAATTTATTTAAGTTTGAAGTTTATAAATCAAAAATTGTATGAAACTTTTAACTAAAATTTCATGAATCTAGACACTATTTAACCAAAAATTTCATGCGACCAACGTCAAAAAGAATTATAATGAATGCTGAAATGCAAATTGTATGTCGAAATATTATAATCTAAAACCAGCCTATGGACAGGCCACACACAAAATTGCTGAAACCAACAGTAAGTCCACCACCAAAAATCATGTACCCACTAGCGAGGTTTTTGGATAGCACTACATCTGATGCAATAGCTCGATTGAATCCCTGCAAATTTGACACTTATATTTAAAAATTTTTTCTACGATTGGCGAAAAAAATCGACTGAAAAAGCGATGTAATGTGTTGGTTGTCAAGTATTTCTTTGCAAGAAATAAGAAAACAAGCTATGCACTGCTATTCTTCAAGAATATATGGCTAAGGCTATTTCTCTCTCTCTCTCTCTTTCTCTTTCTCTCTCTCTCTCTATGTATATATATATATATATATACAATATCAATATTTTCAAACTTCAATTATAATTTAATTCCAGTTGAAAAAGCTTGGTCGGATTCTTAATAATATCATGGAGTGAAGCTACCACTTGCTATTAATACCAATTTTATTTAATAATAAATTTGATTCTTTAATAAATTTTTTTAGATGCTATTAAAAATTGAATTTTATTCATTGAAAAAATAAATAAAACGGGGACAGAACAACAGGGTACGAGGAAGAAGAGCAGCAAGAACAGTAAATCTTTTACATAGAAATGAAAGTAATTCCCCCCTAACTTAGGTGTTTACTCATTGAACTTTGAAGTTGAAAAACTTACACGAATTTTTCCAAGGAATACAAATGCCATTATGATACCGAAAATAGCAACAGCTTCACAGAATATGATCGAAACTAAATTTTTGGTTCGAATTCGCGGCGCTTTTACACCACCACCCAAAATTGATACTCCTGTCGTGAATATTCCCCTGAAAAATTTTTTAAAAGACTAAAAAAAGTAAATTCACTTTTAAATCTAAGTTTCACTGGAGGTTTCAAAATATTTATAAATGAACTTTCCAATTTACTAAAAGACACATTTAAATAAACATACCATCCGGCTCCCAAAACAGATAAAGACAAGGAGCATGCGATTCCCAAACCAGCCCACATATGTGGTGATGTAGCTGTCAGGAACCAACCGATGTCAAAGCGATGTCCTTGTTCAGTAAACAAGAAGTACAATACTGAAAAATGATAGGATGCAAATTCATCATTTTCGACTGAAAATCACTGAAAATCAGCACAATCTATAAAGTGAGCTCGATTATTAGCGACTAACTTGAACCTTCGCTAATTCACTACCGAAAAAATCTTTCATTTGTTGACAAATTTTTAATCCAATTTTCAATAAGACTTTGAATTTCAGTTTTTGTCTTTTCTATCCAACATCTTTTTTAGTTGCTTTTTCAGTTCTTGATTGTCTTGTTATTGCAAATTATATTCAAGAATGCGATTTTGGAAACAAATTTAAAAATGGCATAATTCTATCGAGTTATACGTCTGACAAGAATGGTTAAGGTACAGGATCAGAATAAATCAGATTTTATCTGTCCATTTTTCGAAAAAGTTCGTGAATTTTTTTTTGTAAGTCAATGACTGACGAGAACAATAAAAAATATAATTTAATATATTTGCGTACACTGAGTCTTCCAATTCAGATCACGACTGTGAAAGAATTTCTATAATAAACGAACTTACCGGTGGTGACGAAAGTAATACATGCTAATATCAAAACAACATAGAAAGTCTTTAGCATAGCCGACATTGCTGCTTCTATTTCAAGAAATGGACTTATTCGATTGCACGTGCAGGTTCCTAAAAAGCTAGTTGTATTTTCATCTGGAATCGACAATCGGTGTTTAAAAGAAATAAATAACAACTAGACGATCTCTATCGATTTTGCACAAAGCCATTCTAATCGGTTAGTTGAGAATTCGGATGGAAAGATGGAGACATATAAATAGCTATCAGATAGATCAGAGATAATCCTAATTATAATATAATTTAATTGAGTTCGGGAAATATTTGTCCCAATTCTTCTAGGATTTCCATCCCATGCTAACAAATAACCACTCCTTGTTAAATATTAACAAGTTTATGAAATGTTAACAGTTTCGTTCATTGCATCTGTTCTCTACTCATTCAACTATCAACCTGAAATACTCATCCAACCATTGTTTATCCAACCATCTAATCTAACATTGCCCAATTTTATGGCGTCTAGCACATTCCATCAATTATTGCTGTCTAAGACGAAAGATCAAGTCTCGAATTCGTTAAATTTTGTCCTGCAACCGAGTGAAACATCAATTTACACGTAACATGCTGAACAGAAATGATCAATTTACATGTAAAATGTAGACTAGTCAAAGAACTCGAGATCTTTCGTTCAGATCCGGAAATTTTTGCACTTCATTTTATCCTATCGAGAAATGAAACGAGTAATGAAGTAATTACTACATGGAATCCTAGAATAAGAGCAACTGACGAAAAAATGAAAATACTGCCAGAATAGCAAATTATTCAGAAATGTTCATAGCAACATCTCTTCTCATATTTTATGTTACTTCACCAAAAGCATTCCAGCCAGCTTAACTATTTCCGGTAGTTTCCCTTCTGATCCGGTCCGTTGCATTGCGATCACCTGCGTACGTCGTTGCATGCAACAGATGCATATTATAGTTTCGGTAATTGCGTTGATAAGCTAAGGTAAGATTGAGGAGGTCAGGGGTTAGTCCAGTAGTCAGAGAGGACACATATTATGGAATGCATATATTATGGGATTGTCAAGAAAAACTATGTTAATGGAATGAGAAACATTTGAGATAGTATTGTGATTAAAGATAACACCTATGGTGATAAGAAATGAACCCATGTAATAATGATCATTTTAAAATATTTAATCAGAATAAAGTTATGCTGGAAAAAGAAAGGTTTAGTGAAAATATTTAGTGAGAAAATGAGAAATAATAATTACTTATTTGCAAATATTATGGTTGTGTCTGCATTACGTCACTTTGTCTAGTTTTGCATTGCGTCATTTTGCCCAGTCTTTTTTTTTTTTTAATTTCAATTTAATTTTCGATTAGTTTAATTTAGTTTAACTAATTAATTAGCGGATTAGAAAGAATTAAATATTTCAATGAATTTTTACGAAAATTATGTAAATGAATGAATATAAGAGTGGCAAAAAGATTTGCTTCACAAAATGGAAATGAATGGTTATTGATGTATTAAAATTTATGAGATTTATTTCCAGGGAAGTGTGCAAAACAGTTTAGAACGTGCCTCAAATTTTACTATCAATATGGCCGATGAGATAGCTCGTGTACAGCAATATGAGTATCGTCAGGTAAATTTCATATAGTAATTCTTCAAAGTTTATAAAAATTTAGATTGTTTTCGGTAATTATAATTCTCAAGTGTTAATCAGTGTACAAACATAATAGTAAAATCCGATTATGTTAAATTTAAGTTATTAACAAATTACATAAAAGAGTTTTCTAATAGTTTTCAAATGCCTGAACATATGCATCAGATGTGTATTATTTCAGAACAGTAATCTTGTGTTACAAGTTGATTTCAACTTCACAGATCGTCGTGGTCGCGATGAACCTACTGGTGAAGTTATGCCGCTCACTAAAGATGTCTTGGCTGGTGTTAAGATGGGCGATAAATATCAGCGAGCCAAAGCACCCGTAATTGACACCAAGAAAGCAAAAAAGTAAGTTGAAATGAATTATAACCAGAAGGAAAAATTATTGATCATCATCTTCCAACAATAAATAGATTAATCGGAAAGGAAAAAGTACTGATGTTTTTACACTTTAATTATTATCGAAAAGCACAAAAGCTTGATTCGGAATCATTTTCTTGTAATATGGTTTTGATGTTACTGACTTCATCATTCGTGCTATCTGAAAATTTTTCCAAAGTTTTCTTAGTCCTATATTTTTTCGGTTGTTACTACTTTTAAAATTAGTTATATCTTGAATCTTCCGTACATCTTCATTTTCAGAAAAAAACGAACTGATGCAAATGCCACAGGGAATAATACGACATCACACACTCTACTAGGAGATTCAAACACAGAACTAATGGGTTTGTACAAACCAAGAACGCAAGAAACAAGGCAAACTTATGAAGCAATATTAGCTTATATACAAGATGCTATTGGAGATCAGGTAATTTAAACTTGGAAAGTTTTAAGTAGAATTTCTAAAAATCTTTGCGAAATTCAGAGTATTTTAGGAGTTTTGAAAATAGTTTACATTCACTTAAAGTTATGTTGGAAATCTGTATTTCTATGCAATTGTAGCTAAAAACTGTTCCATTTATGTGCTGAAAAACCATTTTCCGGAGCTACTTTGTTTATATGCATATATTGCTTGGAAGTTTTTAACTTGAAAAATAAAAATAAGCAATAACTTCCTTAGTTATTGATGCTTATTTTTATAATTAAATCACTTTTTATTTCTAGCCACGCGATATATTGTGTGGTGCAGCTGATGAAGTCCTGGCAGTTTTGAAATCAGACAAAATTCGTGAGAAAGATCGTAAGAAGGAAGTAGAGCTTCTTCTTGGATCGCTTACGGATGAAAGAATTGCTGTGTTAATTAATCTCGCCAAGAAAATAACGGATTTTTCAGTCGATGACGAGAAAGGAAAATTTGACAATGTGGGTTTTTTTATTTATTTAATTGTAATAGCATTATCGTGAACGAAGGATTTAATTATTTTTTTATAGCAAGATGAAATAGATGAAACAATCGGTGTGAATGTGCAATTCGATGATTCCGATGACGAAGCTGAGGGCGATGAAGGCATGGAGGAAGAGGTGAAGGAAGAAGGATCAGATGGGGAAGATGAAGGTGGAGTTGAAGCTGTTTTTGAAGAAACGCTTAAAGCTCGATATGTTGATGAAGATGATGAGGTTAAATTTTTATCCTATATTTTTATTTGCTTCATGCTGCAAAATTTTTTAGATATCTTCAAGTAGTTGAGTTCTAATGATTGTTTTGTCATTTATGCAAAAGTCTTTTTGATGTATTCTAAAATCAGCCGATAGGATTATAGATTCTAAAAATTAAGATTAATGGTGTTTCCTTCTGTAGAATGCAAATGAATGCTTGCATGATTATAGATAGCTCTTTAGAAAGAAAAGACTTATGTGTTTTTTCTCGAATATTACATTTAATCTGTTCAATAGTTTTTTGCGCATGATCAAATATTTCTTAAAATCAAAATTATCAAGTGGGAAAGAAAAGAGAAAAAGTGGTTCACAAAAGTTTTTTTCAAGTAGATGCTTAAGATGTTTCGTTATAGAACGCGGCTGGTGAACGAAAAGGAAATCTTCATGCTCGCGATATAGATGCTCATTGGATTCAACGGTCATTATCAAAATTCTACAAAGATCCAATTGTAGCGCAGCAAAAAGTTAATGAAGTGCTGCAAGTTTTAAAGGTAAACTGCTTTGCTTTTACAGAATTTTATGTTTGAAACAGTTTAATGTCTTATAGCTTTTCGGAGTGAGTTTGCCCATTCTCAAATTCATAAACTTTATTTTCAGGAAGCATCTGATGACCGTGATTGTGAGAATCAGCTAGTGTTATTGCTTGGTTTCGATCAGTTTGAATTTATTAAGGTGCTTCGCCAGCATCGACAAATGATTTTGTACTGTACTCTTTTGAAACAGGCACAGGAAGGCAAAGAAAGGGAGAATATAGAGAAGGAAATGCTCAGTCGACCAGAGCTGCATCATATCCTCGCTGAGCTTCACGAGACAGAAAGTGCAGATACAGTGGAGGTAAATAATAAATACTAAATTTGAACTACGGAATTCTGATTTCAAATGAATGAGTCATTAAAAATTTCCCAATTATTTTCATTATAGGCTGAACGGGAAAAACGTGCTCGGGTACAACAACAACGCAGAATAGCTGAAGCTGAAGGAGGTAATGATGAGGGAACAACAGTGGGTAATTGGTTACAATCTCGTAAAGTGCTTGATTTGAATGATCTTGCTTTCTCACAAGGCTCACATCTAATGAGCAATAAAGTATTACATTTATTTTTCTCTTTGTTTGATTTATTTGTCACCTTCATTTTTTAAAGGTACAGCTCGTATTTTTTAATTTTTGCGATTATTTTTTAAATATGTTTTACATACGTTGTTTTCATTATTTTCTAAAATTAAGAGTATCTTTTTGCTATACAGGACATAAAAAATTTGACTTGATGGCAGTTTATTAGTTAGAGAGTCTATTTTTGGATAAGAAAATAATCCATAGCATATAATGTGAATCTTTTTTTTTTTTTTTTGATATATATAAGAAGTCATGATTTTTTAAGATTTATTCGTATTGTCTCGTACTAATAATTAGGTTTGCCAATGTGAATATGCGTAAATTCGAGTCACCTTACATGTTCTTCTAATAGGCATCTTCCATGTGAATTGTGAGATTAGTTACATCTTCAATTCTGAGATTAGTTACATCTTTTAATATATTCTTTTTGTAAATATCATCAGAAGTGTGACTGCTGTTTGATGAAAAGAGGTGATTAGGGATACTAAACTAAATTTGTTTTTTCTCATAAAAATGATTGCTTATCACTGAGACCAATAAGCCCATTTGAACTAATAAGTATGGAAAAAATGTAATAGATTAATTTGCTTATTATTCATCATATTTTTTTAAAAATCTTCTGAATTTACCCGTCTATACTTCTAGCGTTGTCATTTGCCAGACGGCTCGTATCGTAAGCAGAAGAAAAGTTATGAAGAAGTTCATGTGCCAGCGCTTAAACCAAAGCTATTCGAGGAGAATGAGGTGAATTACTCTAAAACATTGTTGAATTTTTGTCTTTAATGTATTAAAAATGAAAATCGGAATTTCCGAGTTAAAAAATATTGTTTTTTGCTATGAAGCATTTCAGAAACTGGTTGCAATAACCGACCTGCCAAAATATGCGCAGCCAGCTTTCGAAGGATTCAAGACGCTTAATCGGATCCAATCGAGACTGTGTGATTCTGCTTTGAAATCTGATGAACACTTGCTTTTATGTGCACCTACGGTAAGTAATCCTTGAAGAATAAGCGTAATTGTAGAAAAACACTTACATGCTTTCTTCATCATTCATCTTTGCTTGCTTCATTATTTATTTATCATTCTATTCGCAAAATAGCTGGATCGGTTCTTTGAAATCCGCTCAGTTATATGGATTATATATTTTTAAATAAAGGCTTCAGAAAATGGGAAATAAATAAGTAATTTATTTTTCAGGGTGCTGGTAAAACTAATGTTGCTTTATTGTGTGTTTTGCGCGAGATATCAAAACATATGAATACTGATGGGAGCATACGGGTAGACGAATTTAAATGCATCTACATTGCTCCAATGAAATCATTAGTACAGGAAATGGTCGGAACTTTCACAAAACGCTTAGCACCTTATAAAATTACGGTAAATTAAAATTGCAATTTCTAAAGTTTCGAAATAAGAATAATTCAGAATAAAACATCACTTCCTTTTTATGAATTAGATGTAATTAGTAACACAAATGAGCATGAAATTGCACTTATTTCATTATATGATTTCTTTTCAGCTATTTTGCATTCATTTTTAAAATTTGTTTCTTAGGTTGGTGAAATGACAGGTGATCAGCAGATGAACAAAGAACAATTTATGCAAACTCAAGTGATTGTTTGCACGCCTGAAAAATATGATATTGTTACGCGTAAAGGTAAATTAAAGCTTAAAAAATTTTGAATTCATAAAGGATTCAAAAATCTGCTAAAATTAAAGCAACTACGAAATACAATATTCTATTTTATAACTGTACCCATCATCATGCATTTTCAGGTGGCGAACGTGCTTACAGTCAGCTCGTTGCACTGTTAATTATTGATGAGATTCATCTTCTGCACGATAACCGTGGACCAGTATTGGAAGCCATTGTTGTAAGGTGATTCCATTTAAGTCATTTCAAAAGAAATTTTAGATTGCATAATTGTATCAAATTTCAGTGTTATTTTCGTAGGCTTTCACTGGGATTTTTGGATTTTGTCAAAATTATGTTGATGCTTTCCAGAACACTACGACAAATGGAACAAAACCATGAAGAATGTCGTTTGGTTGGACTTTCTGCAACTTTGCCCAATTACCAAGATGTGGGAACATTCTTGCGAGTAAAACCACAGAATTTATTTTACTTCGATAACAGCTTTCGACCTGTTCCGCTTGAACAACAGTACATCGGTATCACAGAAAAGAAAGCATTACGAAGATATCAAGCAATGAATGAAGTCGTTTATGATAAAGTGATGGAGCATGCTGGAAAGAGCCAGGTTTTTTGATATTTTTATTTGAATTTGTTTTTTCATGAAAATTTTTTCACCGTCATATATTATTCTTTCAATATATTCATATATTCTAATATTTTTGCCTAAGTCATTCTATTTTTTTAAAATATATTTGAACATTTCAGGTTCTAATTTTCGTGCACTCACGGAAAGAAACAGCGAAAACAGCAAAAGCTATACGTGATGCCTGTCTAGAAAAAGATACTTTAAGTGCATTCATGAGAGAAGGCAGTGCAAGTACTGAAATTCTCCGGAGTGAGGCATCACAGGTACTTTCAATTTTCTGTCTCATAATTTTATTAACTGTCTTTTGTACGATAAAAAAGTTATTAAATAGAAAATAGAAAAAATACTGAAGTATTTTAGTCCGCCAATGTTTTTGAATGGTTAATTTCAATATCTGTGCAGTCTAAAAGATAGAGTTTTATAATACATTTATGAGGGAAGAGAGAGAGGAGAAAAGAACAAGAATTTCTGCTATATTGACCATTTTCGTTTAGTTCTAATTATATATTATTTCTTTCTTTCTTTTAGGTAGCAAATGCAGATTTGAGAGACTTAATTCCGTACGGCTTTGCAATCCATCATGCTGGTATGACTCGTGTTGACCGTACCCTTGTTGAGGATTTGTTCGCTGATCGCCATTTGCAGGTGCAGATTTATTTTTAGCTTGTATCTTTTTATGGATAAAAATTCTTTTATATCATTTTATGAACTTTATTAAGCTGCTGCTTTATTTTTCTACTTTATTTCTCTTCCATTTTCTCTCTAAAGAATTTAATGAATTCTTGAAAAATCATTTTCTAGGTACTTGTTTCAACTGCTACATTGGCTTGGGGTGTTAACTTGCCGGCTCATACTGTGATTATCAAAGGAACACAAATTTATAGTCCCGAAATTGGACGTTGGACTGAATTAGGTGCTTTGGATGTTATGCAGGTATCGCTATAAATTCTTTAAAAGGAGATGAAATGTTTCCTCATGTTTTGAATGGCGAATATTCTGTTATAATAAAAAACTCTACATTACGGTTATTGAAATTCTTGTAATTTCTCTTTAGTTATTCAGGAAAACTTTTATTTTTAAATGTACTTTTATTTTTCAGCATCTATTATTTACAGATGCTTGGCCGTGCTGGTCGACCTCAATATGATTCGAAGGGTAAAGGTATTATGATAACACATCATTCCGAATTGCAGTACTATTTATCACTCATGAATCAGCAGGTTTGTTGAATTTAACCATTTCTGCATGCCAGTTTGTTTGGAAACGATGATATTTTTTGAATTATTTGAAATTTCAAATATTTAGTTACCGATCGAAAGTCAGCTGATTTCAAAATTAGCTGATATGCTAAATGCCGAAATAGTATTGGGAACTATCAACAATGTCAGTGACGCCATGAATTGGATAGGCTATACATATTTGTATATTCGCATGGTTAAATCACCAGCGCTATATGGGATTTCACATGAACAAGCGGTATTGAAATTTATAAATTTGAACTTGAATAATTTTTCACTTTTAATAAGCTTTAAGAAAATTCAGATATTACTTTGCTGAACTGAAACTATATAAAGATTGGATTTTTTTCTTTAAATGGAGTTGAACTATGGTATGAAGGAATATAAATCTACTTTTAGAAACTAGACCCTTTATTAGAACAGCGACGTGCAGACTTGATTCATACAGCTGCATCACAGTTGGATAAAGCTAATCTTATTAAATATGATCGCAGAAGTGGGCTAATCCAGGTATGTCTTTTTTCTTTTTTTAAGCTTTAGATTTTTATCTGATGTAAAAAAATTCTATTAGGAAAAACCAGTATTTTAATATGACGGTTGAATCTATCTTACTATATATCATACTAAATATAGCGTTTTTTTTTTTCCTATTTGCACCAGAGAATATTTAGTAAGAACTAATAAAAATGAAATATTTCAAGTAGAGCATAAAGATATTGGAAATTAAACACAATTAGAAATATAATAGGTGAAGATATAATAATTTCTGTTAATTCTAGGCAACTGAATTGGGTCGCATTGCTTCACACTTTTACTGTACCCATGATACAATGCAAACATACAACCAGCTCCTGAAGGCGACAGCAACTGAAATTGATTTGTTTCGTATATTTTCAATGTCATCAGAATTCCGAAATATTATGGTTCGTGAAGAGGAGAAACTAGAATTGCAGAAATTGGCTGAATATGTTCCAGTTCCAATCAAAGAAAGTTTGGAAGAAAGCAGTGCAAAAGTTAATGTGCTTTTGCAGGTAATTACTTATAAATTTTTTTTTAATCATAGGAATTGTATTGATTCGTTAATTTTCCCTTCCCATTTTAATTTTTTAACCCTAATTTTCTCTTCCCATTCTCGATAAGAAATTTGAGTAGGAATTAGGATTGGAAAATTGTATTTATAATGAACATTGCAATTTTCTGTCCAAATGTTTTTGTTCTCGCAGGAAATCGTAACTGACTTATCGAACTTCCAAAAATGATTTATGCTCAAAACACTACGATGTAAACATAGCGAATCAATTTGTATCTTGCAGGCTTACATTTCACAACTGAAGTTAGAAGGATTTGCACTTCAAAGTGATATGGTATTTATTAGTCAATCTGCAGGACGGCTGTTCCGAGCATTATTTGAAATTGTATTATGGCGAGGTTGGGCACATCTTGCACAGGCATGTTTATTTCTGTTGAAATTTTCTACAATTTAAAAAATTTATGTTCATTTTTTATTTTGATATTTCTTTATAAATAACATCACTTTTTGACTTATTTATTTCTTACCATTTCATTAGTTCTTATATTCTTCACTGATTCTGGTGATTAAAATGTGGAATGCATTTTTTTTTTTTAGAAGATTCTTGATGTTTGCAAAATGGTTAACGCTCGACAGTGGCAGTCACTTAATCCTCTTCACCAATTTAAAAAAATACCCTCCGAAGTTGGTCATTTTATTTAATTGTAAATATTTAAGGGGATTTACAGTATATCGAATGATACCCCTATTTTCAAGTATTTAATAATGTAAATTCTAATTGGTTTTATAAATTTTGAGGTTGTGCGAAGCATTGACAAGAAAAATCTTTCATTTGAACGTTTATACGATCTTGACCAACATCAGCTTGGCGAGCTCGTGAAAATGCCGAAGATGGGCAAGCCCTTATACAAATTCATCCGTCAGGTAATACAACAGCATATATTATTTTTTCCCAAAATTTGCAAATTTTTCATATATTTTGATTAAATGGAATTTTACCTTTCAGTTACCGAAATTAGATATGACGGCACTGATACAACCCATAACGCGATCAACTTTAAGAATTGAATTAACAATTACACCCGATTTTCTGTGGGATGCTCGTGTACATGGTTCGTTTTCTTACGGTCCCAATCGTTTTTACTGCTGCAGTAATTTAAAATAAATTCTAGGAGTTTCGAATAATATTGATGGTTTCCAGGAACGGCTGAAGGATTCTGGATATTTGTTGAAGATGTTGATGGAGAGCTGATTCTACATCATGAATATTTCCTTCTGAAACAGAAGTTTTGCGAAGATGAACATTTGGTGAAAATGTTCGTACCAGTATTTGATCCGTTGCCACCGTTATATTTTATACGTATAGGTATTTTTTTTACTTTTCAATTCGGTTTATTGTTTGACGAATAGATTTATTAAATTCAATATGATAAATACAAAAATAAAAAAAAAATGTACGATTGATCATAACCCTTAACTTGGATAATAAAGATAAGGTTCGATGATTTTAGTTTCCGATCGCTGGCTTGGTAGTGAAACTGTTTTACCGATATCATTTCGACATCTTATCTTGCCCGAAAAATATCCACCTCCAACCGAGTTATTGGATTTGCAACCATTGCCTCTGTCAGCCTTGAACAATAAGCTTTTTCAATCAATATTCGAACAAAAGAATATTTCCGTATTTAATCCCATTCAAACACAAGGTAAATACCTTATTTTCCTTATATTGGATGTATAATGTTACAAATTAAATATATTATTTGTAGAATCTATCAGATATTCTGGACAGGATTTTTGTAATTCATTGCTTATTTCTTGTTTAGAATGTCATTGCACTTATTAATATGAAATATGCAATGAAAAGGAAAAGAAAAAAAAAATTGCGAAAAGGAATAAAATTGAAAAACTTTACGAAATATGTTTTTTTGTAATCTAAATTGTAGCTCATAATCTACATACACAAAATAATATTATATCGTATAGAAGCCAGTACATATGCACAGCTGCTATAGTAACTGGTGGTAAGTTGATAGAAGGAATAATCTATCTGATATAAGATGCATTGCAAATGAGTTGGAGACCATAGAAGCTAGGGTCGAATTACTTGATCAAGGTATGATTGGTTTCTAGAAAAGGTTATTTTATTGAATCTCTTATCATTCGCATCAGAAAATTTGAAATTTGTGTAATTTATAGTTTTTCGGACTGTCTACGAAGGTAACGATAATGTATTTATTGGTGCGCCACATGGAAGTGGTAAAACTGTTTGTGCTGAGTTCGCTCTTCTTCGGCATTTCGATAACAGGCCTGATGCAAAAGCTGTTTACGTAACACCGATGGAAGATTTGGCCGAAAAAGTTCGCTTATTTTTCTCTTTTTAATTTTTTTTTTTTTTTTTTTTTTTGGAATTAAGTATTTAGCACTGTTACTTAAAAGTCGCTACAAAAAAGTTTATGTGCGGATGCTATAAATAAGGAGTCTTACTTCTGATGATTATACCCATTTTATATATTACGATTTGCCTACAAAATCGTTCTTTTCAGAAGTTTATCGATTGGCAAGAACGAGTTGGAACTGCCCTAGAAAAAACAGTTGTTATGTTGACAGGCGAGCCATCAACTGATTTAAAGTTATTACAGCGAGGACAGTTAATTATAGCAACACCAGAAAAGTGGGACAATGTTAGTCGACGTTGGAAACAGCGGAAGAACGTTCAGGCTGTGCGATTGTTCATCGTTGATGATCTTCACATGATTGGAGGCAGTAATGGGGTTCGTTAATCATGCGTTATGCAGTAGACGATAAATGATTCAAAGCAAAATTATATCTTCTGATTTTGCTGCTCTTGTCATTCTCGAGTTTAGGTTTTTTCAAAATTTCCCTACAATTAGAATCATTGGGATATCTTTTCTGTTCAGAAGTGAGTTGTTTTTACCAGATATTCAGTTTTTCTATTTAAAATAGTCGAAATTGCCCGACCCTGTGCAGATTACATCCTATGTTTTTGGAATTCTATTTTATGCATGTCCATATTTTTTCTATTTTGTCGTTTTTATTGGGTAATTTTTGGGAAGAGAAAAGGTAACAGAATGTGTGGTATGCAGGGAAAGCATACCCCTGTTTTGCTGTTCAGTGAGCAAACTTTATTGGTAAATTCAGTGAAAGAAGCATTTACTGATATAATGTGTTCATTGTACAGAGAAAAAAACTAGTACTTGAAAATTCTCTAGTTTTTATCTAAAAAACAACTCCTGAAGTCTAGAGTAGTTTACCATGTTCAAATGGATTCTCTCTAATTTTTGCTAGAATTAAGCTGCTTCGTTTTAATTCTGTTTACATTTTCATATCACTTGTTTTCCATCGCCTCATCAACTAATTTATTTTGAAATTTTTTTTTTAGCCGGTACTGGAAGTAATTTGTTCACGCATGCGTTACATGTCGTCACAATTAGATTCAACAGTCCGAATTGTTGCCCTTTCATCATCACTAGCCAATGCCAGAGACGTCGGACAATGGCTTGGTTGCTCCTCCCAGGCTACTTTTAATTTTGCGCCAAATTGTCGACCTCTTCCATTGGAACTTTTTATACAGGTCAATTTCAACTTTCAGTCATCTTTTTCTTTTGAGCAGATTCTTACTACTATAGCAAATATCATGTGTGCTTGGTTACGCAATCTTTTGAAGCAAAATATTGTCGTTGAACAAAAAATTCTAGGTTTTCCTTTCTCCTATGTGAACATTATAGATTTTAATCTCAAGTCTTTTTGAGGGCTTCAACTTATCACATACTGCTTCTCGACTAGCAGCAATGTCACGACCAGTTTATACAGCAATTGTGCGGCATGGTGGTAAGCTACGTCCACGTCCTGCACTTGTTTTTGTGCCTAGCAGGCGACAATCAAGATCAACTGCTGTCGATATGCTTACAATGGCACATGCTGATGGACAGTCAAAACGATTTTTGCACATCAATCCACAGGAACCAAGTTTTATTCGATTGCTGGATAATGTTCAGGTATGTTGTCAGTTTTTAAAATTTTTCGAATTTTTTCCTTATTTAAAGTAAAGCAATTCAAGTTTTCTTGAATCTTTCATATTTTGTAGGATAAAACTCTAAAAGAAACGTTGTCTTGTGGAGTAGGTTTTCTACATGAAGGTACAAGTGTCAAAGATATGGCCGTTGTGGAACAGCTTTTCCAAAGTGACGCAATTCAGGTTTGTTTATATGTAAATATATTGTGTATATTATGTTATATATATCATGTATATACATGTTTGGACGTACAATAAATATACATATATTAAAAAAAAGTATATATATATATATATAATACTATGAAGTCGGCATTACCCGAAATAATATATATTTATATTTTTAACATGGTAACAGATTTTTTTGAATGGGCTAAAAGTTAGCTAACGAGAAGATAGTAGCAATTACAACTGTTTTTTCCATGAAGCATACTTCGTTAAATTTTGCTTCCATTACTCGGTACCACATTCATAGAATATTGTCTGAACATTTTGTGGATACATAAACCGTTGTGAATTCTGGTCTAATTAAGCCCAATAAACCATATATTAAATTAATAGAAATCAAGATAAGTCAAGACTTCTGAATTTCACAAAAAGTTTGGTCTTTATATCACCATATCATCATATTTCCGATTTCCGAAACACATTTAATATAGAAACTCTATTTAGTGTCGAGTTTCTATATTAACATGATTCAAGCAGATGAATATTATACATAATCAGATATTATGCTTCGCAGGATGCTTATGATATCATCCATTTTATCGTTCACTTTAATTGCTGATTAAATATTAGTCTAACTCATATATATTCACTTATTCTGAGCTGATATTTATATTTAAGGTTTGCATCGTCCCACGCACAATGTGCTATCAAATTTCCATGCATGCATACGTCGTGATTATTATGGATACACAATTTTATAACGGAAAGTACCATGTTTATGAAGATTATCCGATAGGTGATGTTCTGCATATGGTTGGATTGGCGAATAGACCCGGGATTGATGATGATGGTAATGATCTATTTGTTTTTGGTTAACATTAACTTAAGTGTGAGGCAAATATATTAATTAATCAAAAAGAAAGCATAGATACGACTATTCAGCACAAACAATGATGTTATGTTACTCAAAAAGTTACATGTATGTTAATGTAAAATTTTCATGCTAGTTAATGTTTTTTTTTTCTTTAACTTTCTAAGAAAATTTTTATTTGGAGAAGTTCTGGAGCAAATCAAACTAGTTTCGGTATTTTTGAATATTTTTATAGTTTTTCTTTTTTTTTTGGTTTTTTATTTTTGATTTCTATAAACATCACATCTTGTTTCAATATTTATAAATAAAACTACAGTGTAGTATATGATATACACTACACCCTCTTCAAAATTTCTCTAACAGGAGCAAAAAACACTTATTTTGTTAAATATGCAAACAATTTTTCATTTCAGCAAAATGCGTCCTTATGTGTCAATCTTCCAAAAAGGATTTCTTCAAAAAATTCCTTTATGAACCACTTCCTGTTGAATCACATTTGGATCATTGTCTTCATGATCACTTTAATGCTGAAATTGTGACTAAAACGATCGAAAATAAACAGGACGCAATTGATGTGAGTTTTTGTTGACAAGTTTCTTTGTATAGTTGTTGCAAAAAAATGCATATACTGATTTATCTATTGCTAGAGTTTAGTTGAAGAAATTGTATCTTTTAAAAGCGAAGTCAAAAAGGTTCGTAATTCCCTTTAAAGCATTTCCCATCATTTATTAGCGATATTTATTAGCATTTCTTGTCTTTCATTAATTTTCGATATTGTCTCTTTAAGTAATCCTGTTTCAGTACCTCACGTGGACTCTATTGTATCGACGTATGACACAGAATCCGAATTACTACAATTTGCAAGGTGTGACGCATCGTCATTTATCAGACAGCCTTTCCGAATTAGTAGAAAATACTTTGAAAGATCTGGAAAATTCGAAATGCATTACGATCAAGAATGATATGGATACACAGCCGCTTAATTTGGGGATGATTGCAGCCTACTACTATATAAGTTATACGACAATCGGTAATTTTATCTATAAAATTAAGATGATTTTTCATTTTGAAAATGTGATGACACATTAGCTTAAATTATGTTATAAAAAAATGGAAAAATAATTTTCACTTGTAAGGAGTTAAATTCTTGTTATTAATTATTTGCACTGTTTGGAATATAAATTCTTATTTTTCAAAGAATTAGAATTAATCATCGTCACCATTTCCAATTTTAATTATTTATCATAAAAAGTAATATAAGGTACTAGGTGTCATTTCGCTTTGCATTTTTGTTAATGCGTTTTGTAGAATTCGAATTTATACTGCAACAATAGTAGACAATATTGAAGGAATAATCACTAAGAGACCACACAAAAGTAATTTTCAAACAAGTTAGATTTAAATATGACATTTTTTGCAGAAAAAGATCCTCTTCTTTTATTTTCAGAAGTGTTCAGCATGTCTTTGAGCGCAAAAACCAAGCTGCGAGCACTTATTGAAATTATCAGTAATGCAAGTGAATTTGCAAACATGCCAATACGTTACAAGGAAGATATTTTATTGAAACAACTGGCTGACAGATTGTCAGGACAACAAAAACATCAAAAGTTCACAGATCCACATGTCAAGGTATATTTTAGATAAATCTCATCTGATCTTCTGTGAGAGTTTTTTTCCGAAATTTCATTTATTCCATAATTTTGCCTGTAAATGAAAATGTTCGATTATTTTCGATAAAATTTGTGAAGATATAATAATAAATCAAGGAAAAGATTGCACTGATGTATATTTTTTAATATTTTAGCCTATTTAGTTTTTTTTTGCAGGTTAATTTGTTAATGAACGCTCACTTGGCTCGCATACAGCTGTCAGCTGAACTGAACAAAGACACAGAAGTTGTCATTCTTAAATCAATTCGACTAGTACAAGCATGCGTTGATGTTTTAAGCAGGTATGACTGAAAGAAAATGCTCATAATATATTGCTGTTATTAATTGCTAAGTAATTGATGATATTCCTGTCATTTAGTCATTTCCTAAAGAAGTAATTGTAGAGCAATAAAAAATATTCGTCAAAATTTTGTTCTTAACTTGAAGATTTTCGTTCATTTTTTCAGTTTCATAAGTTTCATATATACTTTTTGTTCAGTAATGGCTGGTTGATGCCGGCAATTCATGCAATGGAATTATCACAGATGTTAACACAAGCGATGTTCACCAATGAATCATATTTGAAACAGCTACCTCATTGCTCAGCTTCCTTACTTGAACGATGTAAAGAAAAAGTCAGTTTAATCTTACACTGTTTTTCAAAAAATTGTAGAATTCAACTTTTCTTTGAAGTTCCAACTTTTCTCAAAAATCGAATATGAGTATCGAGGAGTAAAAAGAAAGAAACTCTTTTCTGCCGTATCTGTATGAGATGAAGATTTGCATCTTTTTGCCAAAGTCACATGCTACTAAATTTTCACTTGTTGAAAAATTTTCCGTAAGAATTACTATCAATCTCGATTTCTATAGTTAGATTTATTGATTTAATCCAATCAACTTTGAACTGATTTCATGCGAATTTTTGCATCTTTTATAGAAAATATCGTCAATATTTGATTTGCTGGATTTGGAGGATGACGTCCGACAGGCACTTTTACAAATGACACCAGCGGAAATGTCGGATGTTGCTCGATTTTGCAATCATTATCCTAGCATTGAAGTTGAACACAAAATTGAAAATAATGGAACTATTACTGTGTAAATGATTTAAATTTTAATTCGCTGAGATTGGTTATTACAATAGTTTCGAAGCTTTTTTTTTTTTTTTTTTAACCTTATTTTTAATGAAATTTTCATTTAGCCTTGAACAGTGCTGTTTTTGATTTTATTTGATTTCAGAGGTGATACAGTAAACGTAACTGTCGAAATGGAACGTGAAAATGATTTGAACGGGATGGCTCCACCTGTTGTGGCACCACTTTTCCCACAGAAACGGAAAGAAGAAGGATGGTGGCTGGTTATTGGAGATCATTCTTCCAATACACTTTTTTCTATAAAAAGGTTCGCTTACGAAAGTTTTGCTTTATTTACTTTTCCTTCCAGGTTGTTATTTTTCTTCCAATGGGTCTTTTTTTTTTTTGAGTTTTTTGCAATATTCGAAGAGGCAAAATCTTAATAATCAAAGCTGAAAAAAATACAGGGCAGTAATAAGGGATTCCGAACAGATTTTTTTGTTGTCAAATGGATTTTACATAATGTCAAAGTATTCTGTACTGTTAATATGGGGCGAGAGAAAAGTAATTTTAAATTTTATTTTGCTTTTTAGATTAACAGTTCATCAGAAAGCAAAAATGGTGCTTGATTTCACTGCATCTGCAGTAGGAAAGTTGCACTACAAGTTATATTTCATTTGTGATTCATATCTTGGAGCTGACCAAGAATTCGATCTCAAATTTCGTGTGGAAGGTATTTTAATAATTAAATCCTTTAAAATTTGCTTTGTTAAATTCATTTTCAATTTTTTATCTCTGTCATTTATAGGCTTAGAGTTTATTTCATCTAACCCTTTATGTGAGCATTCTGTAAGTTCTCTGCAACATCTTTGTGTATGTGCATATTTATTCTACTTTCAAAATTACAAATTATTTCAAATTACTTTGGCTCTTTTCATATTTTCAATTAAATATTTTGCAATATCAAGAATGCTTGCTTGGTTTATCATTTTCGAAGCATATAAAGCTTTTCGCATGAATATTTAATTCTTTGTCATAATTTTCCTAAATCCTAAATTTCCTACAATTTTTGAACTTTTTTAGAAGCTGGACGTAGTCGTAAGCGAGCTCGCGATGAAGAATGATTCGACTTATCTTCTTGTCACATTTTTTTATTGTTATTCTTTTCATTTGTTAAACATTTTCCACTTCAGAAAATTTGTAATCTAGTTATTGACGGATTTTTCAATAAGTTGAAAGATTTTAAAAAATGATTCGGTAAAAATATCTGTATTTTTTTATATTAATATCAAAATGATATTTTTTTTCTGAAAATTTCATATGCGATGAACGATTTTATCGAAAAAAAGACATGCAGTGATCACTTTCTGCCTAGTTGCGCTCCATAAATTTTTTCATTATCATGGAAGTAATCTTGTTTCAAGAGCTGTAGAAATTATTTTGAAAAATCAAATTGTTTTTGTTTTTTAAATTTTTCTCCTTCATGGTTGTTTATATATGTGATTTTTGTTAAGTTCTATTTTGTATTTCAGTGGACAATTTTTTATTTTAAAATCTCTATCACAGTAATATCAGAAAAAGAAAATAGTAAACATTTCAAATATCATTGATGCAGTGCACAATTACTCATAACTATATATGTGTACATCTTCAAATCTTTTAATTGATTTATTCGCCAAGATGATATATAACATTATACCTCAAAAACAAACTTCTGAATGACATATTTTCTGTCTTTAATTGACATGCGAAATATATTCATTTTTAGTGTTGGATATTTCAATCAAAAACTTGTTTGTGGAAATAAATGTGAATGTACTATCTTTTAATAGCAAATCAGAAAGGTGAAGTGACATCTACTTACAAACCAAGCATGAGGACATTTAGGAAAAAATTCGACAAGATGCAAAATGATGATGAAAAGATTTTTGTCATTGTAAGTGCCATTAGTCAGTAATTTCTTGAATTTTCCTAAGATTACTGGGACAAAGAAACCAGGCATTCAGTTCAAAAGAATGTTCAAGATCGAATTATGTCAGGACGCTTATTCAAATGAATATAATCTCAATGAATTTCAATGTGGAATCAAAATAAAGATCCATTATTTTTTGGTCATCTTCCTTTTTGCTTCTCCAAAAAAAGACAAGTCCGTTACTATTTCCAGAACCTTCGAACGGTTATCTACTACAATCCTAATCATAATCCAATCATTATTTCTCGAAAAATTTTGATGATGCCTAGTTTTGCAAAATTTATAGTCTTCAATTAGTGAAATGAGTGTTGTAGTTAATACAGAAAAGTTCCAACAAGAAAAGCAGCCAAATTATGCGATGGAAATGTTCCGAACTTTTACAAATCGTTCAAAAGATTTGTAAAAATATGAACATTTACAGCCTTTCAAATCCAAACTATAAAGTTATTTCATTGTCCAAATAATAATTACTAACTAACTACCAATCATTTATACGCTTGTATTATTTATTAAAATTTGTAATAATAGAAAAATTTACAATGCTATAATTGTTTATTATTTAAAATTGCAGGAGAGATTTGGAAATTTTTTCAACTTTCAATTTTTCCTACTTCCATTATATTTTCTCAAAAACTCTTGAAATAGCAAAATTACTGGATTCTTTAATTCGTTTCATTTCATTCATTCATTTCTGTAAAATTTCGAGAATATATACATTTCTAAAATATTCTGGTAATTTCATCGATTTCAATAATCCCGTGATTATTCATCCAGATTGTAAATATTTTTTAATGCGCCGTTGATCATCATATTCATATAGTTATCATTTATCACTCATATTCAGCAGATGCACGATATTTTCTTGAATCGGATAAGTTAAGCAAGAAACAGTTGAATCAATTGATTAATTATTCGGAACAATTTGCCCAAATTTGTCCAACGGGAATATTATATAATATGATTCTTAAATAATTATAATCCTTAAGTTATGCGTCAAATATTTTCGTGCACTCTTTTTTTTTTTTTTTTTTTTGAAATTTTAAAATATTGAAGGAAATCACTTTTGCGTAATGAAAGATGTTCCATTTGCTGATTCTGAAAATACCTGATTGGGTCATCACCCTTCTCCCGTCCTCATAATTCAAGTAATCCATTTATCTGATCAAATTGCCACCGTTTCCGGTCCTTCCTCTCACTTCATGCTAATTTGTACTATCAACGAAATGACACATATTAGTACATCTGCTTTCATTTATCGAAATTGCTGGGTGTTTTATTTGGTTGATCTAATAAAAATATATCTTTTCTCTCTATTATATATAGCAAAAAAAAAAAAAAGAAAAAAAAAAGAAAAATAATGAAGAAAGTTTCAGGAAATTTAAAAAAAATCGAAAGTCTCAAGTTCGCAATTAAAAAAAAAAAAAAGAAAAAAGAAAAAGTTAAGCAAGAAACAATCATGGCAATTTGTATAATCATGACAATTTCATTAACAGAGTTTCGATATCTATCTTAATTCATTTATAAAGTTTTCATAATGATGAATTAAAATGATTTCGTATATAATATCGATAAGATATAAATTACGAACTTGAAACTTTCGATTTTTTTTCAAACTTCCCAAAATTTTTTTTATTTCAATACGATAAACAGTAGAAAATATGATTACACCAGCAGATTATCAATATATGAAGAAAACGCAGCTGTATTTCATATTTTTGAAATGAGAAAATTTATTGCCAAAGCTCGAATGATTTTGATTTATTCCATCGCGTATTTTATTTCTTTCTGTTCAAAGAGTTTTGTTGGTCCTACTTTTTCTCTCTTTAATATTTTTATATTCAATTTTCGTCGAAATTGATTTGTCGATTGTGTTCAGATCTATTTTTAACAAAAATTATAAACATTTTATAAAATGATAGAAGCGTAAGATATCCAGGAATAAATCAGTATATCTAAGGATTGATCAATCTGTTTATGAATCAATCAATATATCCGAGAATTATCGACATATCTAAGATTCGATCAATATATCTATAGAACGAAAAATATTAAAATCTATTCTTATAGAAACGAGATATATTCTACATTTGTTATATTTATAATCTGTAAAATTTGGTAGAAAGAAAAATTTTGCCAAAATGCAGGAGTGCCCAAATATTGGAACAGCTTTCGCTCATTTTCTGGGTTTTTTTTATGAGGATACTGTAAATTAGTGGATGATGGATGTAATTGTCTAATCATTTAGCACGCCTTCTAGCCAATTTAGATCACCAACAATTTAGGTAAGTACCCTGTCTTCTGCATGGATAAATCATTGATTACAAAGTATTTGAATCAGAAATCATCCACTTCCAAATATCCATCTCAGGATCAGGTTATTCTGTTGATTTACTTACCTAATGCTTCAATTATCTAAAAAATTTCAATATATTCTGCTTTTTTCCTTGTTTTTTTTTTTTTTTTTTTCTATTCGCAATTATTGGTAAGATGAGGCAAATTATATTAAGCTCATTAATTTGTTAAGTATGCAATTTTTTTTAATAAAGGTATCCGACAGATTAGAAAAAATCAAAAAGGAAGTCAGAAAGGAACTTTCTTTTCTCACTTCCTTTTCGATTTTTTCTAATCTATCAAAGAAGCATAACTCAGATTTTCACTTAAAATATCACAAACTATTATAAGTTTAGATTAAATTAAAGTTTAGATTAAAACTTATAATAGTTTGTAATATTTTAAGTAAAAATTTGAGTTATGCTTTTTTGATAAACTATTACTAAACTATTATTTTCTCTTCGATTTTTTTTAATCTATCGAAGGAATTGTAATCCAAGTTTTAACTACCACTTAAAATGGCTGAAATTTTTTTCGTTTGTTTTAATAATTAATTAATTCATTACCTCCATTTTCATTACAATATTTACACAGTAAACTTCTTTAACAGTAAAGTTCGATTGACGTTATTGAAACAGTAACAATGTATAAAGTATTTAATGTCACTAAGATTCATATTTCCCAATGCTTATTTGATTGTAACTTGCTGCACTGATCCTATCAGTGGCCTTAACATTAATAAACCTATTGATGGTTTAGATAATTTCAATTTAAATTTAACAAAATTTCAAGATCAGTGAAAAATTCATTTTTCAAATATATTGATACTTAGAATTTTTTTTTTACAATGGAATTTCCAGAAATTAACCAAAAAATATTTAGTCAATGGAAATACGAGAAAATAATAAAAGCACCGGACAAGTTGTAATGAAACGAGCAAAACGAAAATATCGTTGTCGAGTTCGAAGTCCGGAAACTATCCGACGAACGAAGCAAATTCGTCGAAATAAAGCGAATGCTCGCGAACGTCGCAGGATGCACAATTTGAATGAAGCACTGGAAAAGCTGCGACGCACATTACCACAACTTCCAGATGAACCAAAGTTGACCAAAATCGGTGAATATATCTTTTTAAAATTTTCTTCGTTCAAATGATTCTTGGTGAACATTTCAATATGAACATGGCTTCGATTAATTCTTGATGAAACTTCTTCGTTTGAATAATTTTGAAGCTTGCATTTCAAGATGAACATGACTTGTTCATGAATTTTAATTGATGAATACTGCTTCAGTCTATTTTTAGAAACTCTTCGAATGGCCAACAGTTATATTTATGCCCTTACACAGATTCTTAGCGACGATCAAGAAGAAGAAGAAGAAGGTCAAACAGTTACTCCGATTCATCGTGGAAGGTCACTTTATGTATCGGTGGACAGAAAAGAATGTCGAGTTTGTGATCCAGAAAGTTTTATACGTTAATCATGTGGCTTCAAAATAGGAATTTATAGATTTAAATGAAAATTTAATCGAAGGTTCAAGTAAAAATTTAATTAAAGCACAAAGTTCATCTAGAAAGATAGATAATCACTTTCTACATGTTATACATCCATGTGATCTGCAAACCTTATTGCATATGAATACTTTTCCAATCAATAGTAATTTGAAAGTTGTGTTTTTTTAAACATGGAAGAGATGGTTTCGTAAAGCCGGTCTTCTTGTCCTTAAACTTAAGCCAGGACAGATGGAAGAAAAGTTTTGTTTGATCAAAAGTTATTACCGACATGACAGGAAGTATTTGTAATTTAATATTAAGTAATTGTCAATAGTATGTTTTTGTCGGCAAAAGGTATATATTTATATTTACCTGCCTGTTGTTATTTCTTCTCTTTCTTGAGACATGCTTTGTTTACTTCTCGGATAATTATAAATACCGCATGATCGTTAACAGTCTTAGCCATTTTGACAGAGAAGTTCAACACGCAGCAGGATATCACCCATTATTGACACTTTCTTCTAATTTCGCCTTTTCCTCTTCGGGAAAATGCTTTGATCAGGCTAAGTTTTATTTCAGTTACTTGTAGAAAAACTTTCGCTCACTTCTTGTAATTTCAGAATTTAATTTTTGCATTTTAAACTTTCTCGAAACTTTTTGTAAATAAAATAGTTGCTTTTTTTTTTTGCTGAAAAATTGAGAAAGACTTAAATTGTTAGGCACACATTTCCAGAAGAAATAATTAAGAAATCATAAGTTTTAAAACTACAATAAATTTTAACTTTTTACTTATAGGCAAATAAAAAAAAAAATCATAGGCATTGAAATAAACTTTGCCCGATCAAAGTTTCTCGGAATAATTTCTTGCTTATAATTCTGAAAATGACTAAACATCATATTGATCTAATAATTAGAATGAACAGCAATTTATGTATATCATAAACAGAAATTATTTTCGATAATGCCACATTTTAACCTTAATTTCAAGCTAATATATTACGAGTGCCAACATCAGAGGTCAAATTAGTAACGGACAATTAAGTACCATGCAGAAGTGACTCACATACTACTTTACTTATAACTCATTTTAAGGGCATCGTGATATATGATACGGACTGGATCTCAAGATCATTAATTCTGAAAGCACTGAAGCAGAATGAATTTATTCATTTTGACACTCATCTGTTGTCGCAAAACATCCGGAAATGATTACTTTGATTGCTGGCAAACAATTTGCATTAGATAGAAGCCAAACAATAAAATCTGTTGCTTTATTCTTCGCAGTAAAAACAAAAATTTAAAGGCTGCTCTATCTGAATTCGGATCGAAGGAAAGAGTAACGATGAAATATTTCCTCTCTAGCACAACAAAACAAAAGTTACTGTAGTACCATAGTAACTTTTGTATAGATTTATAATTAATTAATGATACTCAAAGAAATCCCGAATATGTAAATTATTCGGCAACATGAGCAGAAATGTCTTCGATAACATATCGGTAACAGTAAACACCGAAAAATTGTAAGAATTAATGGTAACATTACATAAATTGGAGGCCTTTCATCCTATTAACGTTTTCCTCTTCTCCAGGTCCCTACCATGAAAACTTCAACAAGGATAATGATGGCTTATGATGCAATGATGCAATAGTATTCAGCAGGGGGTTAGAGGTCAATCGGCACCTAGCAATGTTATAGATTCAACTCTACATAGAGCTTAAATAATTATCCAATCTCAAGAAATTGTATGTAAAGAATAAAATTTCAAAAAAAACCATTCATTAAATTTACCAATTTCACGCATTTTCTAAATTTTTGTAAGTTAATTTTCAATTCATGGATCAAAAGAAATGCTGAATTAGTCGAGATAAAATCATATTAAACAATAAAGAATACTTAGAGCAAGTTTATAAAAAAATAAAATTTCAGAATCGCATTTGAAACTGTATATTTAAAAAATAGAAGAGATGCCTCAAGCAATTTTGAATTTATTTTTTCATTAATCGACATCTAATTTGTGATAGTAATTAAACTTTTTATTTTGAATAATATCGATAAAAAAAAATCAGGTTTTTTAATACCTCCAAATGTTTGACTTATTGCTTGAATATCAGATATTAACGATGATCTAAATGAGAATAGAAAGGAACGGATCGGTAACTTGAACATTTAATTCTTGCCTAATTTGGAAAGTCGCAATTATTTTCTGTTAATCTGAGAGAGAAAAAGAAACAGTTTCAAATGATAAGAACCATTTCCTATAGTTGATAAAATGATTGTGGATTAATTATAACTACTTTTTATAAAAGATAGGAAACGGTTTGAAAATTTGAACACTCATAAGTGATAAAATAATTGTGAATTAATTTTCAAAAAAGCCGGCTTTGCCGAACTTAATCTTATTAGAGCTAAATATGCTATTTCCATCCAAAGAATGATGTTTTTCTGTCAAATTATATTAGCGCATTTAAGTTAATCTTTTTTAACATTTTCAATTGCAAAACATTGCTGTTTGTAAATGCAAATAATTATCGAAAATTTGAAGCAAAGAAATGATCAATTTCCTATCAATTTTTCAAAAATTCCTAGAACTCATTATGCATGGATACTTGAAACAATCCTGTTGAAAAAAATTCTCTTAGTGGAGGTGAAGCTGATCCTGGATTAACGAGAGATTTCTGATCAATCTGACCAATCGATAATCTTGGATTTACATAAAATTGAATAACGGATTTATGATGCTATTGAATGTAAGAAAAACATCTTTCCAATTGTCGAAAGTGATATTGAATCATCAGTGATCTTATTGTCGCATGCTATTGAATGATATGTAAATCGAATTGTATTAAAGAATTTACAATGTCAGGTAAAATTTAACTCCTCTGAATGCAATCTTTCATAATTTCTTTTTTACTGGCAAAATTCGTTGTTGAACTTTTATAAGTTTTCTGGAATGGAATGATCAAATTTTTGTAAAGTAAATTGTTGTTTAACAAAAACTTGTTGAAGTTTGAAGTGATAATATCGTTGAATATCGTTGAATGTTTGAGCTATACCGGATGTGTAAAAAGAGAATGATTATTCAAGAAAAAGGATTCAATACTAATTACAAGAAATTAATTATTCTACATTAAGGAAATGAGTTTTTCATGTTCGAGATTTTTAATAGTACCAAAGAAGATGCAGAAATTCTAATTAAACATATTTGAGCATTTTTGAAGAATTGAACAGCAGTTGAAGTCTCCTTACTTACCAGATTTGCTTTTACCATTAAGTTTTCTTTTTCAGATGAGTGAATTCTTGGCGAGTCACGTCTGATTCCAACAAAATAGAATAAATAGAAAAAATAAATTCCATGTGTGGTGGGCGAAATTATTTTAACTTAATACTTTAAAAATAATTCCTTCATTTTTTAAAATTTAGTTCTTGAAAGGAAAGCTTTTTAGAAATGAGACATAAAGTCTCTTCCCTTCAATGTGATAAAGTAGTAATGAAAACATTTAATGATAAAGAAATATTGGTGAGATAATCTGTGATTTACGATTTGAGATCTTTTTCAGAAAATATTTTTTAGTAAGAAATATATTCCTTAATCATTTTTCACTCCATTTGTATAATGATGAATAGTGGATCATCGGAATTTTAAAAAAAAATTCTATATTTTTAAAATTTATATGTTTTCTATGTTTTTTATTTTTTAATTTGTTATTTATTACATTATTGGATGCTAAATTGCTTATCAGCAACTTTCATTCAAATAACAATGCATTACTTCAAATATTATAGAAATGGCTATAAGTACTGTATTTGAACTTTGACCGAGTAGCAGGCAATTAATATCATTTAATCTCTGCACATTATCTGCCAAAAATCATTAATAATGTATTGTTCCTATGTTTAATTAAAATAGTAACTAACAAGAATCAAGAAGTTATCAAAAATTAATGAATTTAATGTCGTAAACATGGATTTGAAACCGAAAAGATACGCAAAAACCTACTGCATCCAATTGATTATCGAAAATTCCGCCGTGTCTTTGAATTCTTAACAAATTCATAATTTTGTATCATTAATCAAACATTTTCGATATTTTAATAAAATAAAATATTCATTGCTTTGACAACACTGGAAAATAAATTTAGGATCTACCAAAATCACATAAATCGAATTTTCAGAAGATTTAAATTAAAGAAGGAAAAAAAAAATGTTGAAAGGCACGATAAATGATAATATGATTTGGAATACTAGTTATTAAACTAAACAACATATTTCATGGTTCTACTACAACTACCTTGCTAAAAAAAAACTTTTTTGTAAAAACCTGTGTGACATATTTAACACAATACGCCATTTTCCAGAAAAGAGAAAAGAACTACTAAACTTTTTGATAAACTTACTTTTCATTCATGATAATTTTACGGTGACTTTTCCGGTGTGAAATATACTACGCAATCTGTAAATTGAAATTAATCCGAACAAAAAGGATTAAATAAAAATTATGCATTATATTTTATTATATCGAAATTGTCAAAGTAGGAGAACGAAAATCAATTGAATTCAAATTAAATGAACAATTCGAATAAGGTTAGAAAATCGATGAAACGGAATTTGGTTTTCAAAAATTTTTTTCGAACTTATAATTTTTTGCAAAGAAATCTTGTTTAATATATTTGCAGAAAATTTTATTTGCCAAAAATTTCAATGCCTAAGATTAACAGATTATGATACACTGCTTCAAATAATCTTTTCGGTATAACAGCAACTCAGAATGATAGCAATTATGAGTCTGATGATAATGAAGAATACAGGTATTCATTATCCTAAGAAAAAAAAAGAAAGGAAAAGAAATTACGATTCATAAATTATTTCATGCAGCAAGTTCGTACATGAATCTCACTGTATATCATTACGACAAAATTTTTAACTCATTAGAAATTTTTCTCAACTTTCAAAAAAACAGAACAAATGTATGCACACATCTATTGCGCATAGGTTCCTGAAGATACATTCATTAAATATAAATTTTTAGGTACACGTTACACTCGTTACACATGTGAGCATATATTTTCAAAAGATGTTTGAAATAATGAACAATGCTGCATGTCAAATTCGCATAATGAACACACAAACTAATTAAAGGTAACAGAGCATTTTCTTTTTCTTCTTAATTTTTGATTTTCAGAAAGCTACAACTCAGATTTACTGCTCTTTTTGCTTTTCTCTTTTTCAGTTGTATCGGATTTACTGCTCTTTTTGCTTTGCTCTTTTTCGATTGTATCGGATTTACTGCTCTTTTTGTTTTCCTCTTTTTTGATTGTATCGGATTTACCGCTCTTTTTGCTTTCCTCTTTTTTGACTTCTTCTTCTTCTGACTTATCTTCTACCGGTTTGTTCGACTTAAGTTTTGCACCTTTTTTCATTTCCGGAACCTGAGATGTGAATTAAAAATAGTTCTAGCGATAAAAAAAAATATGAGTAAGAAAGAAAATCTCTGAAGAAGAAATCGGAATATTGAGGCCCTTCTAATAACAGAGATATAGATTCAAAAAGCACTAGAATTACTGTCTTTCATTTCTTAAATTTTAATAGAATTCAATCAAAATAATTGATAGATTTACTCCATGAATTTGATTAAATACTGAAGCCTGTACTTTTACTGTAGACAAGACTTATACAACAGTTACGGGACCTTTTTAAAGTATAGCCAAATGTAAAATGAGATAATGTCAGAAATGCTATCATTATTTAAACAATTTTTTGCTAGAACTGAATTCTTCAAAAAACTCAAAAAGACTGATTCTTTGCAATTCATTATTCACTAGTAATTTAGAATTATTAATCTAAAAGTTAGATTAACTAGTGAAACAAAAGCTAGTTATCTTAATTCTCCAGTACTCTTAATCACTTTTTATTTAATAAACTTATAGCGACTTTAATTTGCTATATCAATTTAATAAAGAAGTAACTGACATCAATATCGTAGTGTCGCAAAACATCTTTCATTGAATTGAGCACATCTGCCGGTGAGGAATAATAATATGCATAATTTTTATATTCTGCTTTTTTATTCTTAAATTCTGGTAATAAATCGCCATTTTTGTCTGAAATGATGCAAAGCAGTTGTGACTTTCAAATAAAAGAAAGAGAAATCAATAAAGTTATCAGTCATGCGCAGAATATTAAATAAATCGATTCGGATTACTTTTAATAACTACATATTCAACCGATTCAAAGAATAGAGGGCAGAAAGGATGAGTTAGAGGTGCAGATAGAGAGAATATCATTCGTCTGATAAGAATTGGAAAATTCTATTCTAGAATAAAAGAGCAGTAGAAGTGATGGATGAATGCAGATAGTTTTTGACCTAATTAGAGAAATTTGAAAATCTGGAATAAAAAGAACAAATGTCTACAGAATGATTATCATTACCATGACAATAATGAAGTTAAATAAGAGAATTTAAATGTTGAATTTTAGCATTTCTTTAGCGCTTAATTTTAGCATTTAGTTCACTTATCCTGTAATCCACTTTTTACCTAAAATGTTTTGGAGTAAAAATAATGAAATCTCAGATAGGGTGAATTGAATCTCGGAATGAATTGGATTCAATAGAATTGAATTCTGAATTGCGAACAGAATAAATTAGTTAACCACACGAAAAGCTTCTTCATCTAAAAGAAATAATGCAAATAAAATTGCTTGTAATTCGAAGACTTCGAATTTTGCCACTCAAAAGCCGCAAAATTCATGAAGTTCTGTATATTCTTCTAGAAGCGTAAAATGTATCATCAGGCAACATATTTGATCGTTAGGAAATCAATTAAATGGCCAATCTTAGTGGAAGAGAAAAATTTATGTAATTTTATTTTAACTTCTTGACAATAATTTCAATTCACTGATTTCAATTCACTGATTTATTTCGTTTTAGATTGTGCATTTTAAATTTCACAACACTTTTGCTTAATTTTTCATCACTAAAATTGACATCATACTAAAATCATACTACTGAAAATTTTCTCAAGAAATAAATGCGCGATGAATTGCCATCAGCAAAAACCGATTAATTGACGGCACCGAATTTTAAAAATTAAATAAAAAAAATCCTTTCTTTCTATTAGAAATTCTTTACATATCGGCTGATTTCATCATCACAAGATAAAAGCTCATAAAACTCTTTACTGTAGAATAACTTCATTTAAAAGAAAGGTTTCTTTCATTCATTTCAGTCGTTGGAAGAATTGATAAAGAAGTTTGAGATGAATTTTAATATAACCATGGCTTCATTTCTACAGATTCATATTTCACATTTGGTTGAAAATTTGTCAGCATCTTGCATACTAATTTTGTTAGGTAAATAGTTCGATTACATTCCTTTTTCTTTGCCATTTTTAACTCTCAAAAAAAATAGTAATTTTAATGATACTGCTTGATTTTATATTATTATTGCTTACCCAAGAAAAGCACACGTGGAATATATTTACCATCTGGTCTGTATTCTTCTTCATACGGTTCATCATCATCTTCTGTGTTTACCATAACAAAATATTTGGAGAGTTGCTTAAAAGCCTTCCGGGCATTTGACTGTTGGAATGTTTTCTTCAATGCTAAAATAAAACTAGTTCAATCAATGTACTTTATTTCGCATTATATCCCACACATTATATCGAAATATCTCTAAAAACGAACGAAATTATAGATGTCTTTTGATTTTCAAAAATTTGTAGAAATTCTAAATTTCATATTGTTGATCGCTCTGCAATCTTCCCACATTCCTAATGATATTCATGCAAAGATTAAGTTTATAATTATCAATGATATCTTAGGTAAATGCCAATTATCGCTTATCGGATGAAAGAGCCTAAATAGCCTAGAAAATTGGAAAAGAAAAGAACCAACCCTTGCATGCATGACACCACGATTTGTGTATTAATAGGAATATCGGTTTGTCTACTTCCATCGCCAGTTCCACCGCATCCTCCCATTTCACCCAATCGATGTCTTCACCGAAACCTCCAAAATAATAAGAATTAAGGAATTAATGAATGAAAGAAAGCAAAAATTTACAGGCCGCTGAAAATTGAGGAGATTGCAAAACCTATAAGATTTAGCAATTTACACGATTGTTGTGATAGTCTCTACGAGCGACGAATGAAAGAATAATCTAGTGATCAATTTATTTGAATATTCTCTAGCAATTTTTTGCAGTATAAGTATTCAAATAAATTAATCACCAGATTATTTACTTTACAAGCGATTTGGCCATTTTCAATCAAAATTAATAAGAGAAGTATTCTTAGAATTGCTGCTCGGCTAAAAGAATTTTTGTCAATTTAATTATGAAAATTTAGACTTTGTAAATTTTTTATAGACTTGATAAAAAATATATTTATTGAAGTTAATTTTATCGACTTACAGTGAGTAAATTTTTATCGACTAACCATGTGATAGTGGATTTTGATAGATTTGTTTAGTATCGAATGAAGAAGCATCAATTTTTGATGAAAAAAATAAAAAAGCGATAGAAACGACACACCCGAACATTCCGATAAAATGGTTTAATTGTAGTATGGAGAAAGAGTGGTGACATGCGATGAGACGATAGTGGAAATACGACAAATGTCCCCATGTATCAGCGACCCATTTCGGCGATCGCTCCTGCCTTTCAAGATCAATCAAGCATTCTTCAGGAGAATATTGATAATATGATGGCGAATGCGCTATCTACTATTTTTCTCCACAAAAAAACTAGAAAAGAACTAGTTTTCTCCTAATAAAATGAGTGCATATGCAATCAAGATTGTAAGTATTAGCAGGAGTCGAAAAATTAAAATTATAATTAGTTTGAACATTTTAATCAGCATTTAAATTTGTTAGTGATTTTTTCATATTGGAAAATATTACAGAAACATTTTAAACCTTGATATGAAGGAACAGGAACATTATTTTTTCAAATATAAATAATAAGATTATTCAGATGACATCTATTTTATTATCAAATTTCATTTAAATTTTATCGTAGATTAGAAGCATTAGCGATGTCTAATGCTGTAATATAAGATAATATATTCTTCAAAACTTCAAAATAAGCCAGAAAGGAATCATGGAATTAATCTTAATTGGTCAGATCAAGCCAGATGGAATTACTAGCAGTAAAATGGATGGGTAAATTAAGCTGACTGTATTTTACTAATAATTTAAAGGAAAATGTGAAAAAAAATACTAGCTATCATGAGAAATCTTTTTCGAAGTGTTGTTAATCGTTGACTTCTTCTGGTTTAAAGTAAATTAAGATAATGACAACAAATCTGTGCCGCCTATTGCAGCAGATTCGCATTTTATTAATTGCCATCAGAAGCCTTTTTCAACCGCCACTGATACACAGTCATTTCACTGTACTAAAATATGAGGCATTCTAACATTAAAATTCGAACAAACAGATCAACAGATAAACAACAAACAAACAAACAAACTGTGCTTCAGTATACTGGTTTTAAATTTTATCATCTATAAATTTAAAATAGTAATTTAAAAGATATCCAATGACATGTCATTTCTAAAAAAAATTTTTTAAATAATCTCCATCAAACTCATGAATGAAATGAAACAATCTTAAAAATAAGAAGTGGAAGTAAAATGAATCTTATTCGAGATCTTTTTGCATGTTGAATTCAGAACAAAAACAAACTTTAATGAATAAATTGAAAATTTGAAAGTAAAAATTTGAATGGGAAGTGAAATCCTGAATTTGCTGCTGCAGTAATATTGTTCCAAATGCATGTAGAATGTAATCAGAAAGTTTCAAATTAATGTGTAAGTAAAAGATGGATTTCTAATGGTTTTAAATGCATTGGTCGAACAGGAATGATGATCCAGAAAATCGGCGATTTATAATACGTGGCTAAAATCGAAGATTTATAAGAGATGGCCTTTTTTTAAAACATATTTTCTAGGCAATTAATTTTTTTTTTTTTTCTAGGCAATTAAAGTTTTCCCATCCTTCTTTCCATTGGTTTCTTCGCAGTCAAGCGTTTTTTTTTTTTTTGAAAACTTAAATAAATAACTAGCAAAATTATCCAAAAATAAACTTGTTGGACGACCTTTTCCTGCGAATAATTTTTTTCAAATTTCAAACTAACAAAAATGACATTATTCTGCACTTCCGATCGATGAGACAAGGCTTTTTTTTTTTTTTTTTTTTTTTGAAGCAAGCACATCACAAAATCCTATCATTTGAACGACTGTCACATTGCTCTATTTTCTTGCTTTTTGATCCCAGAAGAAATAATTTTTTGATCTGTTTTGTTCATATTTATAAATTTTTTATAAAAGTATTTAGTGTGATTTTGAAATTCTGTTAAAATACAATTACGTGTCATAAAAATTTAATTACTTGCCACAAAATTTTATCAAAAAGGAATTGATGAAAAATTACAAAACAACAAATTTATCATTCAAATTTATTTGATAGATGATAGCATCAATAGGTGAGTGTCTGAAAATGCTGCAATACTCCTTAATAATAACAGCTCTTCTTTTATGTTTTCTTTTCCCGGAAATAAGCTCATTTGATACCATTTGCCATAAAAATTCATTCCGAGAAATATTAAAATGAAATTATTACTCGTCCTCTATTATGTTTTCCGAATTAATAACTTATAGTCTTTAAAAGATCTCCTGATATTCCAAATTCTGTTCTTATTTTAATGAGCAGTTTTGTAAAGTTGTTCTGCTATGAATGTTACTTCGTGACATTGTTATTCCCATTAACTTCTCAATTCCATTCCGATTCACAGATAGTTGCATTTCTCATTGGACTTTTTTAAAATCATCAATAGAATTCTAGAATTGTTGTACAATTGATCATTTGAGAAAAGTATCAGATTGATTCCTTTTGCCATTATGTTTACACTTCTGATTCTTTGATTTCTAAGAAATACTTCCAGCTTATCTTGATTGACTTGAGACATTTGCAGCTGATGATGCCATGCTAGTGAATTAACATAAATAATTAAATTTCTTCTCGCTTTAAACAATAAAGTAAAATTGACATAAATATTTGAATTAGCAATAGCTTTTTTGCAATTTAATTTAAAAATTATGGTAATTAGCATTCCTATAAACATTAAGCTTTTGTCTTGTTTTTTGTTTTTTTTTTTTTTTTTTTTTTTTTTTTTTTTTTTTTTTTTTTTTTTTTTGGATTACTCCATTTTTATGAGCGAAAAATTCAAAGGTTAAAAAGCTAGAATTTAATTTTTATGAGCGAAAAATTCAAAGGTTAAAAAGCTAGAATTTAATAATATAGGTAAATAGGGATAAATTGATAATAAGTAAATAGAGTCGAAAAATCCCGATTAAAATATAAGTTTTTTTAAAAAATAAGTTTCTAAAGAGCTTTGCTTTGTACTTTAAAAAAGTTTATTATTCGATTGAAAATACAAACTCTTTCTTAACTGCACTTTTTACATTTTGATGTATTCGATCATAAATATCATTTATATTTTTGCGATGGTATCAACATTTAAGAACTTGAAAGCATTTAAAAATTAAAAAAAGTTCTATTTGTACTTCCTTTTAATATATGTGATATTGCCATTTTCATATTCTTATTCTTCCAAAAAAAAAAAAAAATCTTTTGTTCCAAATTATTTTATAAAATATTGCATCAAAAAATTTTAAAGCATTTCATAATATTAAATTTGTAGATTAAATTTTTTCTTCAAAAGTTAAGTTGCTTTTTTTTTCGTCAAAAATTGCGAAAATTCAAATTTTAAGAAATTCGTGCGAAAAATTGATTCTAAAAAAATTTTTATCAACAGAGCAGTAACAAACCAGATCAAAAGTTGATTAATATTATAGACTTTTTGTGATGAATACTTTTGTACTGAATCATGTGGAAAGTTTGTTTGAGAACATGGGAAGATTAATCGTAAAGACTATTTTGATTGAAGAAGAAAAGAAATGTTTGATCGATCGACAATTGTGTTTTTGAACGATTTTTTTCGATCGGCGATCAATAAACTGTGTCTTTGAACAGTTTAGAGAACGTTCTCTTTCCTGCTTGTTACAAAAATTTGCTAAAATAAAATTACAAGTACATCTATTACAGAAAGTTCGTCGGAACATTCAAGTAATGATTTGATGTAAATAAAAATATTATTGATGACAGCCTATTTTTAAAGTTCATTTAATGTTTATTTTCATTATTTGCTTGTTTTTTTTTTCTTTTTACTATGTTCCATTTATTTATTTTTTTTCATCTGAAGAGAAAAAAGAGTAATGGTTTACAAAATCTTTGGAATAAATCCATCATTTTATCCGATGCCGCCAAAAACTTTTCATGAAGTTTTGACTCTTTTTTTTCCTTTGCATTAACTTCTCTTCTGGATGAAATTTTGCGAAATATTGATTAAAATGTAAATGGGGAAAAAATTGTGGAAAAACTTTTTGTTAAATTTCTATTACAATGTTAATTTCACAAATAAACAACAGAAAAATATTCTTTTTTTTCTAATTTTGCCAATTCTTTTCTTCACGGGAAGTTCACATTGTTCTTTGTTGTCAAATTTCTATGATACAGTTTCATCATAATTTTGTCCGAATCATTTCCGATGTACTGTCGTGATTGATCTAACTTTTCAACGCTGTGTCAATTCAGAATCGACTTGCAGTTCTTCAGGGATGGATAATCTCGAATAGTCTTTCTAATCTAGGCATTTTTTCTCAAGATATTACTTGCAACTTGGTAGTCCAAATGTTTCAATTTGTTTGATAAAGAGAAAGACACAGATTAATTCCTGGAAAAACGAGTCTTTTCTGATAGATTAATGAAGGCTGTCATCACTCCACTAAACTCTAACTTAAAAAATTGAATAAACTATAATGATATATTATCACTCATTTGGCTCTCATTTAGTTCTCGTTGATTTCAAATTGCTTTTTTTTTGCTTAAAAATGCTAATTATATGCATTTTATTAATTATTAATCGAATTGCTTTTCTTTGTTGGCCTTTTTATCAAATTATTTAAATTTTGTAAAGTTCCAAGTTTCATAACTGTGAAAACTAATCCAATCCGAAGTAGTCGAAGGATACAACAAATTTGGAAATAGGTTTGGATATAGCAGTTGATGCAATTTGTATGAAATTAAAATGTTGCTTCATTTGTAAAACTTTTTCAGTTGTACAAAAAATTATAATGCTAATCGAATGCAAGTCGTCAATTGTATTTTCAAGACGATTTTTATCATGAAGAATTTGTAAGCTATTTTTTTCCTATTTCTTGGCGACTTCATCATTTTTCAACAAAGTTTTGCTGCGATACGAATTAGGATGAAGTATGAGAAAGATTGAAATGATATGAAAAAAAGGTGTAAAAAAAATTAACATTTCGTCAAACTGATCTATTTTTCTTTTCTGTTAGAATCAAAATGGCAACATGCAAAAAAAAAAAAAAAAAATCGAGAAAAGTTCACGGAACATATCCTTTTTCTTTTTCGTTGTAAATATAATAAATGATTTTGATCTATTATTTTTCTATCAATTCCAACTTTACAATTTAATTCAAACGTAACACTTAACTAAATTTTGTTCATTAAGAAATATTTTGTATTTTTTGATCCATAAGAATTAAAAAGTGATATTGAAGTATATTGCTGAAAAATTAATGAAACTGGAATTCTAAATTAGTGAAAAAGGAATAAAGGTAAACATATGACGGTGGATTAAATTAAAGTTCAGTAGTAAAGCTAAAGCAAAGAAGTGACACTATTTGTTTGACAAATAAATAATTAATTTTAATCTTTCAAAGAATTAAATAAAAATCTTTGGATTAAACAATTTTGAATTTAAGCAACAAATTCAATTTTATTTTTTTTAATTAGCATCTTTTTCTTTACTTTTTTTAAACTTTTTTTCAAACAGTTATTTTAAATTTCTCGCTGGTATCATATATTTTTTTTTTAGCTAAGATATTGCACATTGTTTAAAAAAAAAAAAAAAAAAATTACTACTCTGCAAGTATTTAATATTTTAAAATTGGATCTACTTCAATTTATTATCGTCTTTCGAATCATTTCACTGTCTCGAATTTTAAAGTTTTGACTTTTTTGCTTTAATCATGAAATTCGAACCTAAGCTTTTTAAACTAAAGATACGGAATGAATAGAAACATTTGTGTGATAATATGCGAGATATTCAACAAAACAATTGAAATATCGTATTATTCCCACATTGCTTTTTATTAAAATTTGATTTTTGCTCCTGCGGGAAACAAGCTAAAAATAAATATATTTACTTTCATGATTAGCTTTTGATGAATACAATCTTAGATTTTATATGATTAATAATTACATTCCTGGTGAGATTCGGGTTTCTCTATTAGTCTATTTGCACCTGTCTGCTTATCTTAGCTGTTATCAAACCTTGTCAATCAAATTTAAAGCTGATATGTAAATTCTCTTAATATAAATATTCAGTTTATTCAATTTACTGTAAGCATCAAGTTGCATGATTGTTAATTCAACTTATTTTTAAGCTTTAATCAATGAAAATAAGAAAAAAAGAACAGAAAATTTCAGAGAAATCTTCGATGCAGAATCCTAAAAATTAGAAAAACGATTTTAATTTTCCGATTCTCCAGTTTAATTTATTACGTCTCTGAAAAACATTACTAGAATTTTCTTTGATAATATATAAATTTTCAAAAGGTAAGATTGCATTTACATGAATTTCTTAGATTACTTTGTATAAAGATAGGTACTATATTTATTTATTTATCTGCTAATCATTTACAAATTTTTCATAAAAATAGTTATGAATGCTTCAAATTGCAATTTTTAATTAAAATATTTCTGACCTGTTTGCCATTTTTTAAAACTTTTAATGTTATTCTACTATGAATAATTTTCCGATAATTTTTTCCCTTTATTTTCCAAATCTTCAAAAGTTTTGATTTTTAAATAATACAAAAAACAAGGTATAACATTGAAAGCAATTTGGAAATATCAAATAAAACTCTCACTAAGAAGATGATGAAAATGGCGGAGTTAGTTGAAACAAATAGGAGCGAAAGTTTTTTGTTATTTAGAAATGATTTAAAATAAAAGTTTAAATTTTGCTTAAAAAAATAAAGAAGTTCATTATACCATGGCAATAAATATCGGAATCAAGAAGAATGTAAACGTTACCCCCTTGAGGAATGTAAGCTTTGTAAAAAACGATTTTGCATGCATATGCTTTGCTTTTTTCTATTACTCAGTTGTAAAAAAAAAGTAAACATTAAGAGAAGTGATAAGGGTGATTTATGCTATCAAATTCCAACCGGAAGATGGCAAATGAAAATTTTGGGGATGCATGTTACAGTACTTTCTGTAAAGTTGTCGAATCATTTAGCTTCTTCTGCTTGATAGAATTTGTCAATACAATCAGTTTGGTATTTTCGAAAAAATACCATCCGACTGATTGAAAGCGTCGATGACACAATATTTTATCACTTTCTTTTCGTTACATGTCAAGTTATCAATTAATTTCCTATCGAGAATGAAAAGACTTCAAAACTTTTCCATTTTTGCCCAAAATTTTGATGTAAGATTTCTTTTTTTTTTTTTTTTTTTTTTTTTTTTTTGTTCAACAATTTTGATATATTTCGAGACTTTTGTAAGTTTCTTCATATTTACTTATATAACGAAATATTTCATTTTTTTTATGATTGATAGCAGTCAGACCAATCTTTCATCTCTGTAAATTCATGGAAAGCGAAATTGAAAAATGAAAAAAAAAAAGATAATTTAATGGTATGCCACCCTCATAATTTCTTCTGTCATCAATTATTTAAATTTGGTCGTTAATTTAAATTGCTGTTTAGCTTTCAGATTTTTTATTCATATAATAGAAAGTTTAAATTTTTTATTGGGAACAAGAAATGAAAATCAACTTGTAGGCTGTTTTTCAAATTCCTCACTTCCTAGGCAAATGCTTTAATTGATGAATCCTGTTCCCGAATTTCAAATTTGTCTGTTTCTGATTGCAATACGGTATTAATTTATTGTTAAATTGATTAAAAAATCAGAAAGAATCTTAAATGATTCTTTAATGGAAGCATTACCAATAAATGAATTTTGAAAATTAATTATCTCATGAATGTTCTGAAATGAAGTTTCCAACGATTCAATTACAATTCTTGAATAATTATAATCCTTCAATCGTTTGTTAGCCCAAACTTGATTATTAATTTTATTTTTTCGAATTTTATATCAAAGTCTCAATTTTGAAATTTTTGAAATTGAAATTGAAAAATCCTTCACAGATCTTGGCTGTAAAAGCTGTATAAACAAGTTTTGTTTTCATTTCATAGAAGACAAAGAAAATATCATCTCGACTGTATATATTCAAATTTCATGCATGTTCTGAAATTTCAGTTTTTTTTTTTATTTTTCAAAAGAGTAAAAATTATGAAAATAGTCTAGTTACACTATTTATGTTCCGGAAACTGAATAGAAGTTTTCGGAAAAAAGAATAACTTTATCAAGATTCTAGCTAAGAACAATTTTTTTAAGTGATTGAGAAGCAAAAGAACGTCAGGCATAGCTTTCGGATTAGGTGATTCGGTGGTTTATGGCTCATAATATATGAAATATTTCTCTCAAAATACGTTCTTTCGTTGATATAAAAAATTAATTTCATTTAAATCATGCAAAGCGAACGGTAAATCATCAAACTAGCATTTAATGCACAAAAATGCCACTGAGTGTTAGTTTTATATAATTTGTATAATATTAAAAACTCCGAATTTTAGCTTAAATGCAGAAATAAAATTCCTGAAATATTATTTTTCAATTTTTTCTTACACTTAATGCTAAATCTTAACATTGCTTACTTGTTAAATGAAATTATGTTAAAGAAAATGTCCTGTGTGTGTGTGTGTGTGTGTGTGTGTTCACACGAAGTTTTCGCTTAAGATCTTACAAGGCTTTTTATTCTTCTTAAAATGTTAGAATTCAGTTTTCAAATATCTTCATCATTCCTTTTGCTTTTAGAAAAATGAGAAAATAAAATTATTTCCTAATTGATTTCTTGGAACCTAACTTTTTTCCTTAACTGCAATGATTTTGAAGAAAATGGTAGAAAAGGAATTCATTTTTTTTTTCGCATTTTTTTTCTTTTTTTTTTAATTTTTGCTCTGTTTTCAATCTTGATTTCTCATTTTACTTTGATTATGTTTTATCAACCAGTTACTGTTAATATTATCTTCGCTATTATTTGTTAAATTTCTGTGCTATTCAAAGTTTCAACAAATATTTTGAATAAATGAAAAACGACAGTAAATTTTAGTCTTTTCTGTATAACTCTTCAGCACTGTCATCTTTCTTGAGTGAAGAAAAGTTGAAAATAATAAAACACTTACTGTATATGAAATAAATATTAATTAAATAACCAAAAAGAAAATTAATAGAAATTGGTGAAAAAAAATGCACATATCATCATGATAATAGAATGATTTGATAAATTTGAAAGCGCTAAAGTAATTCTGTTCAGCTTCTTTTCTTTTTCGCATTCTCGATCGTAATATTTGCGATTTTATAAAATTTTAACTTTGTTCCTCTGATGAATTATTTCTCAGGTACTATTCGCAAAGCTCACATTCGTATAATAAGATGAAGGACATACGTCATTAAATGATTTAAAGTGAATAGAAATAATAATCATTTCACTCTAACCGAGTAGTTTAATTAAAAATCGAGAGATTCTTGACACTTATCAATAATAAATCAAATTATCAATTAGAATAGATACAATTGAAAGTTGAAAAACGCTTAGTGTTTAAAACTACAAAACATGTCGGTTATTAAATCAATTATCTTCAGCTTTTTCATTTTTTATCAGTTAAATTCTTGCTGCTTTATCGTTCTTCTATTTTAAGTTGGTTTTACTTGTTATTGAAATTTTTAAAGAAATTCATTTTTAATTTTTGAAAAAAACATCACTTTGTATAATCAATAAGTGAAATGATTAACATTCAATCTATATTCTTCTAGATTTTATTTAAACCTAATATGCGGCTATTAGCGATTCCTAGTAACGAAATAAATTTTTCTTTTATAAGTTATTCTCTCCACGGAGCTTACGTGCTTGAATGATTTATCTGTAGACTAAAAAATTTTTAGATCTTCTAAAACTTGCCAAATTGTCCATGATTTAGCAAAAAAAGTTGTGTATTTTTTTCTCTTGGATGAATTTGATATTATCATTATAATCACGAATTTTATAACATTTTCTTCTTTCACGCACTTTAATACAGTTTAGCTTTAAGCAATTATCAAATGAATTTTACTTCCCTAAATAAATGGTATAAGAGCCTTATGCTCCTTCCATTTTCCATTAAACAATTGGAACTTTTAAATGCACCTTATTAACGCTACCTTAAATAGCAAAAAAATAAATAAAAATTACCAGGAATAGGAAACTCATAATTTTTTGAGTAAATTATTAGCTTAAAAACAATTTGGAAAAACTAAAATCCCTGTTTGTTTTTTGGAAAAACTCTGTTTGGAAAAACTAAAATCCCAAAAATAATTATAAAAAACAAAAAAAAAATATATAAAAAAACAGATAACAACAATATAACTCAATTTTTTCTTATCGATAACAAATTTGATGATGTACCGTTCGAGATGTTAATTTTTACCTTTGGTTTTTCTCCGCCATCTATAATATTCATTGTATTAACCTTTTGAAAATGAAAGAAAAAGAAGTTCTAGCATGATTTTTTCAGAAACTTATCGATTATACTATTCGTCAAATCTTGCAATCGTGTATTCGTTTCCAGAACTGTAGTTGTAATATGAATAATAAAATAAAGATATTTCTTTTTTCTCTTTTTTTTTTTTTTTTTTGCATTTTGGACAACTCTTCATGTTTACAATATTCTGTGATAATTTGTTTGTGTTTACAGTGATCCATGACTAATTTGTTTACGTTTACAGCGATCTAAATGATTGACGTGAGGAGTTCATTATTGGATGGGATTGAAACCACTGTAAGTGAGGGAAATGAGAAGAATATTGAAATTGATTCAGATGATGAACATGACAAAGAATCATGTGCTGACTTTTGCAAAAGTATACATTTTCCTTTAAATATGATATTTGGAAGAATTAAATTCAAGAAAAAAACTTAAAAAAACTTATAGTCTCAACAATTTCAAATTTTTAAATAAAATATCAAGCATTTAGTTGAATATATTTCACAGAATTTAATCGAGCAAATCATTTTAGGACAAATGGGAAATGTTTTATATTTCCTAATGGATGATTGGTGTCTCTCAGCGATGCTTGGCATTATAACAGCTATTCTATCTGTTGTTATGGATATTTGCATCGAAAAATTACAATATAGTAAAATTTTATGCATTTGATATACAGTATCAAATTTTCTAATATACTGTAATAAAGTATCAAATTTTCATGAAAATTAAGGTATATTATGAGATAGAAAAAGGTCTTTCCTATAATTTTTGTTTGGGAATTCGTTGTTCCAACAAAGACAAAATCGAAGATTTAAATCTAAGCAGTCTCGTTGCATAATTAGTAAGGTCTAATTTGCGATCAATTTGACAAATTTTTGATTAATCACTGCATAATCCTATCATCATTTGAAAACCACTTGTTTTAAGTAATCTTTTTCATCAAAAAACATTTTATTTGCTTAGTTCCTTAAAAATGCAATATTTTTGAAGACATTTTGCAAATTTTTTTCAAATGAATTTGTTTTACCTATTAAATGAAGGCCATGTGGTTTTCTACGAGGCTCTTCGAATGCGTTTGTACCATCACTTGGCCTTATTATATTGGCTTTTGCACGTCGTTTTATTGACATTTCTTTCGGCTGCTGCGTGTTTATGGATTTCCAAACAAGCTATTGGTTTGTTTATTGTAAACTTTTCAAATCAAAATAGTAAATAATAGTGAAATTAGGCGATCGATCATTCATTTGCAATAATCTTTGATGTTTTCTTCATTCGTAACGGTTTTCTTCAGTGTATTCATCTTTCAAAATGTCTGTTATATGCGCTTAACTGGTAACTTTTCTTTCAATGATCACTCGCCGATTTATCGTAAAAGTGAAAAGGACTTAAGGAAGTTTGTTAGAGAATTGAGGAATTCTCGGGTTAGGTATATTTTTTGTGTAAAAATAGCTTTTTTATAATGTAATTTATCGTCGCAACTATGTTACATTACAATTTAAGACAGATATCGAAAATACAGGATAATTGAGCAATTTATATAAAAATTGGAATAAAATTTATCCATCTTTAGTTTGTTAATGTTACTTTGTGGGATGAATCCCAATATGTGCCGTAGAATCGTTTGGTTTTTCGAGTAATTTATGAATTTTGGAAAAATGAATTTCTTACAGTAAACATGCATCACATGGCCAACATTTTCTTCGTTATGATCTGAAGTAATTGTGACTTCGTCGTCTGTTCTTACTGATCTAGAACGGATTCTAATTTTGTTATGCAAATCTTTGAGCAAAGAAATGAGTTCAGCTGATCATAAATTTCCATGAATTGCAACAAATCAGATTTAATTAAGCAAATAAAAGAATTTCACTTTATTTTTATTTTATCATTTTAAAAGATAATATTGCAAATATTATTTGCTTTTTCTACTATTTTTTGAACAAAACGATATTTAAAAATAGATCATTTATTTCCTCTTCAATTTCACGATTGATTTGGTTTTTCACATCTTTGGATCTACTAACTTTAATTTTCAATTTATTTAGGTTCAGGCATACCAGAAATAAAAGTAATAATGCATGGATTTAAGATGAAAAATTACCTTACTGTTCGAACACTCATTGCAAAAATGATTGGATTAACTTTGGCAATTGGTAGTGGTCTACCAATCGGAAAAGAAGTTTATCATTTTCTAAAATCAAAAAAAATTTCCATTTTTCTTATTCAGCGCACTTAAAAATTACTGTTTTAACTTTTCTGAGAGGAAGATATTATTCGATCAGGAATGACCACAAGTTGAGATAAGTTTCGAGCATTGATCACATTCATTCAGAAGCACTAGATCTTGAAACATTGAATACATTTGTTGCTTTTGAATTCTTAACATTTTTTTGATTTTCAAGATTGGAAATTTCTGAATTTTAAAACTTTAATTTACAAAATTCAATTTCAGCTTTCCAAATAACTGAGTTTGGGACCTGCAAGTACAAGTTTTCAGGGACCATTTGTACATATGGGTGCAATTGTAGCAACTGTTTTGAGTAAAGTAATTAACAACTGCAAATATACAGAATTTTTTGTAAACGAAGGCCGAGAAGTGGAAATGCTTTCTTGTGGTTGTGCTGTTGGTATTGCATGTACATTTTCAGCTCCCGTAGGAGGTGATTTTTATTTATAATCATTTCACCGTTATGATTTAGTCTAATTTTCGATCCCTTTTTTTTTTTGAAATATTTATTAAATTACACGTCAATGAATAACATGTCAACTGACAGCAAATTTTTATTTGCTATTTAACACCAAAATTTTTGTAGCAGTGCTGTATGCAATAGAATCTACATCGAAATATTTTGCTGTGAAAAATTATTGGCGTGCTTTTCTAGCTGCAACTTGCAGCGCAATTATTTTCCGATTTGCGAATTTCTTCGTTACTGCGGAACAATCTGGTAAGGAACCTAATAAATTTAAAATTTCTTTGCAAAAATTCCACTATGTTCATACTTTTATTGAATCTTCTACTGAGGATCTTGATAGAATACATTTATTTCAGTTAATTAATTGATTCCAAAGAAATTTTCAGGAACTATTTTGGCTTTTTATCAGACAAATATTCCGACGGAATCGTTTTTGGTGGAAGAGTTGCCTATATTCGCACTTTTAGGGTACACTATTAAAAGATTCTAATCATCGTTTTTAGACCATCAAATTAGGTTACGAACACACTTAAAATAATTAATTTTCAGCCATTTCAGATCAATACAATATCACGACAATAACTAATGATTTTTTTTGATTGTACCATTTGCAGATTACTTGGCGGCTTATTCGCAGCATTATTTATTTTCACTCACAAGAAAATAACTTTACTCCTCCAAAAAAATGGCCTTTATAAGATGATTTTCCGAGAAAAGTATTTCAATTTTAATTCCTTTAAAATTTAATTCCTCAGTTTCATTTCTAGTTTCAAAAAACAATATGCATTTATTTCTCAAATTTGCCATCTCTTCAAAAATGGCTTTTCTCTTAATTGATTTAGGAGCTGGTAATTATTTTCTGGTTATCTGTTACAGCTTTTTTGCGTTCACAGTTTTCATGGCATTAATTGTTGGCATACTTACTTACCCGGAAGGTTTCGGTCGTTATATCGCCGGAGAAGTACAACTTCAATTTTTTCAATTTTTAAACTAATATTACTTTACATGAGATTACTGATACGATTTCTTTTTTAAAATATCTAATTAGTTTTCTTTTTCTATTTTAACTAAATTGTTTTCTTGCCTTTTTCAGTGATAGTTTAGAGATTCTTTTTATTAGCTTATTAGAAGAAAATTACTTTGATTTATTATTTGTTATCTTATATTTAGGTTATAGTTCGCATAATTACCTAATAGATAACAATATTTGAATTTTAGAATGTTTAAGCGTAACTTTAGCTCCAGCTGGAAAAGGATTTTAAATCTCATATTAAACTTTGTAAGTAAAGTTGCAAGTTTGCCTAACTAATTTTATCGCAGTGATAATTTTTATAATCAGAGGCAGGAAATGCAATAAATGTATTAGAAGCAAAGAAAAAATAATCTAATCTGATAACATCATTAGCTACATGGAACACTTTTTGTTATCTTAAAAATAGCTTAACTCTTCATAAATCTGAGTTTTGAAGCATTGAACAAAATTTATTAATTTATCAGTATCTGTCAATACTATTTTGATCATTCATCACATCTCAAGAAATTAGTTTTTTAGATATAAATGAGTGCATTTCCAAGGCTAATTTTTTTTTGAACTTTTTCTTAAACTTTCTTATTTGTTTAAAATTTTTTGATTAATTTGCAGTTGACATTCCGTGAAACGATGGCTGATTTTTTTAACAATTGTACAATGCATATCACAAATACCAGTAAACAACCTTGCAGTAACAAACTTCTTCAGCACTGGACCGGTATTGCTTCAGGAAATCAAATAACCGTATTTCATTCACTCACGTGCTATTTCATCACTTATGTAAGCCTTATTTTGATGTAACTTAAATTGATTTTTAATTTGGAAAAATTATTGCTAAAATTTGCTATAATCTTTTGAAAATCTATATATTTCTTAATCAATGATTTTGATATGTAGAATCGTTTCTGGTGAATCGATTTAGAATCTAGATTGTCAGAAATGCAAAATCAGTATCATTTATCAAAAATAATAATTTCGACCATAATAGAAATTTTCAGTTCTTTCTCGTAGCAATTTGTATATCAATTAATGTGCCAGCAGGTGTTTTTGTACCTTCGTTCATAATCGGAGCAGCTGGAGGTCGTCTAACGGGTGAAGTGATGGCATTCTTATTTCCGGAAGGTCTTCGTGGACCGGATGGACCGCTTATTTTTCCTGGGCTTTATGCAGTTGTTGGTATCTGCAAAACTTAATTTGATCTTAATCAATTTTTCAGCTGAATAATTAATTAATTTTTTTTAAACTGGCATAATCTAAAAGACTATCATACACAGATAGGTTCTGCAAAAAAAAAAAAAAAAATCCTCATTATAGGTGCAGCAGCTTATACTGGTGCAGTAACACATACACTTTCTGTGGCCGTAATTATATGCGAACTTACAGGGCAGCTTACTCCATTACTACCTGTTCTGGTACCATTTGGTCCCGTTAACTTTTCATTTGGTAGATAATTAATTCTCATATGAGCATCAAATTAAGATTTATTTTTGGGATTTAAGGAAACTATAGATAATTTTTATAGAAGCTATAGAAATAATCTTTTACCTCAAAAGACTATATTTGGGATTTAAGGAAGCTATAGGAATTAAATAGAAATAAAGAGGGAAAACAATCCAAACATCAAGAGTTCTACGATTTAGCTGCATTCTGAGGTAAAAGAGTAGAAAAAAATGAATTGGGCAAAGAGAAAAATGAAACAGATCATTAGTCGCCTGTAGGGTCAAAAAAAAAAAAAATTTAAAAAGTAAATAATGAAGCCTCGAAGAAATCGTTAAAATATTGAATATGCAGATAGCAATGCTGGTAGGTAATGCAATTTGCAAATTTTTGCAACCTTCCATTTATGAAAGTATCATTCGAATCAAGAAATATCCTTATCTTCCGGATTTACCGCCTTCTCGAATCAGGTACTTTGAACTATAAATTAAAGAATTTTCATACAATTCAATAGAGAATTAGCAAATGTCAGAATATTAATTCTATTTGAATAACCACGCTCAGCATATCCGATTCCAGCTAGTCTGTATAAATAAAAATATAAATGGTCGCTCAAAATCTTAAAGCTCCAAAATTTCTTAAATACGCGCCTTATCTATATTATTTTAAAGTTTATGATCTCCCAACTGCTATGAAATTTTGACATAACTTGCATTCAAATACGCGCATGTTTTTATATTTTTATGTATGTACGTGGCTGTAGCACAGTTTGGTCAGATGGAGAAACAAAAAAAGAAAAAAAAAAGAAAAAACGCACGTTCATAATGTTGAAAAAAATTAATTTCACAATGCTTGTGAGTCTACAATATTTTTTGTTGTTCCATTGTCTGTATAGACATACAGATTGTCTGTTTGCCGACTCTAGAACAAGCAACATATAACTGTCCACGTGAGAAATAATCGGTCTCTAGATCTACACCGCACAATTCCAAAGATTGGCCCTGAGCTTTGTTGATGGTGAATGCAAATGCTAATCGAATTGGGAATCTCTTAAACTGAAATGGCACATCCGTTGGAATCATAAGAATGCGATTAAGGACATCTTTACCTTTGAAAAATCCTGTCAAGATTGTTGCTTTATGACATTGCTTATTAATTTTTTTACTGCAAAGTTTTGGCTGGTTGTCATTTCGCAACATAATGTTTGACACGCTGATTTTCAATTGCTGTCGTGTAGTAGCATCTCTGGCAGATCAATTGAATTCAGAAATTCTGTTGGAAAATCAATCGCTTTATCTGCTTCCACAATGTCGATGGACTTATATACCACTACCTGTACCGCAAGATCCATATATCATGTTTCTCTTAAAAACTTTATCAAAATCCTTAATGTCGTCGACATCGCGTATTTTAGCGTATATTACATCGTAGATTTCATTAAAAATGATTTTGTTATAGAGCCAAATTAATATGTGCATATGGTAATTCTTTCTTTTGCCATTCTACCGAATACGACCAAAGCGCACAGACTCAAATACTTCATGTTTTACTATGAAAACCATCAGCGATTTCAGCTTCTGTCCGAAAACATTTGTGATATCATGCCTATCCATTGGTGATTGCCCAGGAAGTAAGAGATTTTGTATATCATCCCAAGCTCGATTACATGTGAATGTGTTAAATGGGTCTGGATGCCAGTAGTGGCGAACATACGCAGTTGCATCTTGAGCATACTTATGCATATGACCTGGACTGCCTGTATTTGAAGATGGCAAAATCTTAAGTCTTCCAATGTTAGTTGTACTACCGTCATTTGCAATTGCATCTCACAAATGAATGTATTCTTCAGAGCGAAGCTTGGTCTGATTCAAACAGATAAATATTAAACATTCTGCTTCAGTTTTTGCATATATATATATATATATATATATATATGATATTTTGGTAAAGCAATTGATGATATTTCAAAAAGTGATTGATTCTCTCGAATCATTAATCGAAGTGAATAATAGTTCATTGCGCTGCATTCTTATTTCTTTCTTCGCCAATAAATAGATTTATTATCTTAACATTAAAATGATATTTATCGGCACTATCCCAAAAAATGATTGGATGTTGCATCGAAGGATTGTAGCATTGATGAGTTTCTGTAATTTTTTGTCAACTGATCGTTTCTCCGATTAAAAACAATATTTCTAAGTTGGAATTGATCTCCGACTAACAATTAACACTTTATAGTTGTCTATAGTTGAAACATTGAATCTTCTCATATGATCTCCAGCAAGTGTTTTTTCAGCGTGAATAACAATCTTGTGTATATCAGATGGCATCACATCAATTATTGTTTTGAAGAGACGCACTAAATTATTTTTTTTTTCGTGAAGAAGCTGTTGCAGTTGAGAAACGTGACTTTTTTATGTCGTTATAAATTTCACAACGTGCATTCAATTCATCATTGCTATCCCGATCAAATACAATTGTAGAATTTTATATTGACCATCTGGTAACGGAAGTGGGAAGCAGTTTCATGATAAATTTGTGTTTAACTTTGAAAGTTGGCATGAATTAAGTTGATGTCATTTGGAAGGATTGTACTTCTTGATGGTAGATAAATGCTTTGAGTCGGCAGTAAATCCAGAAGCAAAGTTTTTAATCGACTTTGGCGGTTCTACAAGGATTTTGATTTTCCCAGCGACACAACATGTCTCTTTCGTTTTTCCATTAAATTTTAGAACCTTGCAATAAGAACTCATTTCAGTTATAATGCAGATGAGAACATGCAGGCTCAATTTATAATCATCTGCTAGTTTATACCGGAATGCAAGGCGATTGTAATCGCGTGATTGTTGAACATGGAGGCGTGTTTGATGTTGACGTCTTTCAGCCGATCCAAAGCTGCAGAACACGATAGCTCTATTCGAATCACGCATCTTGAAGTCTGCACGTCGCTCTGCTGCTTTCTCGGCACGTATTTAAGCCATTCTTAGTATTCGTCGCTTGTTTGCTAATGCAGTTCTTCCTCAGTTGGATTTGCAATTAATCGTTGGTTTCGTTCCGCTGCGCGAGTATGACGACCTGAGTTTGATCTTCTACGAGACATTATATGGATGAACTAAAGCAGATCAATTAAACCTAAAATGTCCTCGAAATTATTTGAGAATATCCAAGCAAATTGATCAGTGCATAATTCTTTCCTTTGTCACTTGTAGAGACGAAGAGAATCCGTTGACTGTCGATTTGCTTCTATTGCTGCTGCATCGACCTGTGTGGTTGTAAATCTGTCGCTCAGTCAGTGGAATAATTCCGAATTGAACTGTTTCTTGAAATCGAACTGTTATCAAATTCGAATTGATTTTGCTCCGAAATCCGAACTTTTTAAATCCTTTCGGGCTCCGCTTCTTTCCTGATCTCCAATATTTTGCATTATGTTTGGTTGATCTCCATTTATCCGTTAGTCGAAATGTTTTTGCGAAAAACATGCTTATTCTTTTTGGAAGGTACGAAAAATAAGTGTTCCATATAGAAACACCATCTATTTAAATGCAAAATTGTTTCAAAATTCCAAATCAATCGGTGAAGAACTTGAAAGACTGTGTCGAAATGAACAACGAACATTTATGAAGAAGAAGTAATCCAAATATGACCTAACACTGGAAGTCAGAAAAACATACTTATCCTTATTGGAAGGTACGAAAAATAAGTGTTCCATATAGAAATACCATCTATTTAAGGAAATCCATAAATTACTTGAAGCGTAGCCAATTCCGGTAGATGCAGAGAGTAGGCGCGGCCAATAAATTCAATCTGCTCATAAAAGCGTGGTGCAAGGCGTGGTCAAAAAATTTAGTCCGCTCACTTACTGTTACCTGTCAGAAATGTGACACGTAAAAAAAAGTAGGTCTATATAAAAACACGCGCTTATTAGAATGCAAGATTGTTTTAAAAATCGGAAGCAATCGGTGAAGGACTCTAAGGTGGTAACATCGAAACAGTTACACTTTTATTTATACAGATTAAATGGAAAATATCTGACATCAGCCTTAGTCAGTCAAATATCATTGATCAATAAAGAATTTCTAGACACATTTTATCCAAGAAGATCTTGAGAACAAGTTTACAATTGTATTTCGCAATTGTTAGCCATTTATCTTTGTCCATTCATTAACTGCAATTTTGATGGGATGAGATGATTACATTAGTCGAAGTCAACTCTTTTTATTTTTATTCAAAATTTGAATTCATTTCTATGTCTAGTCAGATTTTTGATAGTTCCAAAATAGAATAATGAATTTTTGCATTGGATCAGTATTTTTTTGAATTCATTTTTTATCTTATTAACAGCTGATTTTTAGCATTCTGCAGTTCAAACCATGCATAAAAATGCATTTTTTTTTTCTTTAAATAAATACTCGATTTATAGACGAGTGAGAATTCAAGTTCATTTGTCGTTATCAAATAAAAATTTCTAGCATCCCCAAAAAAAATATATATATATATTTTTTTTTTTTTTTTTTGTAATTTCCTTTAAGCTTTTAAAATCTTTTTCTTTTTTTCGTTGTCTCCGACGAATATTTCATTACGCAAATTTAAGCAAATATTGTGCTACAAGTAGGAAATTACAAACTTTATAGTGTGCATACGATAAAAGTTGAACAAATCATGGTTAAAGATGTTATTTATATTACAAAATCGACAACCTATAGAGAACTTCGTGAAATATTACATTTTGCACCAACACTTAAAAGTTTTCCCGTTGTTACTGATCGAAGTAAGTTGTCTTTCATCTAATTCACTTAAAATTTTAATTTTTTTTTTGAAGTGATTTAGATAAAAAATTTTCTAATAAATGCTATACATTATCTTGCAGTACTAGCAGTAAATCTGGACACATACAGTTAATAGACTCTCCAAGAACTGCAAAATTTACTTGATAGGACTTAATTTTATTTCGAATTAGTATTAATGATAAAAGAGATAGTATGCATGAATCAGTTTTAATTAATTAAAACTTGTAAAACTACTTCGTGTCATTAGTGTATTTAATTCAAATATTCAGAAATCATTTAATGTGTTATAAATCAGCAAATTTAGAAGACAAAATATTGCTTGGTTCTGTTGCGAAGAAATATTTGATTGTTATGATAAGGAGACATTTGTTTGATGCTGAATTCAATCTTGTTTCTAATAGAAAAACACCTGGAGAAATTTTTAATAGCATAAAAAGGTATTCATTCTGTTTTCTTATAACTCCTTTTTTTTTTAATTTATATTATAGGGTGTTTTACTATTTTGTTTGAAAATTTAAGGAAAATTATTGAATGCAGTTACTATTATTAATCAGCCATCAATTTTCTTAATTCAGATATCAATTCTTTTTCCTTATTTTTTTGCAATAAAATTCGACTAATTTAATGCCTTTGCGAAGAATTTACTTTAGGTATTCAATGTTATTACCTAAAAAGCAACGAAGTCATTCAGCTGGACGTCATTCACTTGGAAAGAATGGAGAAAGGCTATTGGTACCGAATGCAAACGAAAAGTTGTCTAATGAAGGCTCGATCACTGGAAATACGCTGCTCTCTATTTCACCTCTTCATGCTCCACATGGTTATTTTTTTTTATTTTTGATTTGTTATATACTAAAGTAAATTAAATAAACTATTTTTCATTTTTTGCTAATGGAATTTTATAGTTATACGATTTTATAATAAAAAAAATTTTTAGAGTAAATTCATAGCAAAATATAACCAACTGCACTTGGAATAATTTAAGTTTTAAGTTGAATCTCTATTTTAGTTCAGACATTTTCATATATGAAAAAGGAAAAACTCATAGGCATACAGAAATTCCTGAAGAAAAAAAAGCTCATAAAGTACTGCAAGTTCATTTAACATGTAGGAGTAATCGATTAATTAAATGATAATACGGACAGTTTAATGTGGCTTAGAGGCATTTGAAACAAATCATTAGTGAATAAACAAATATTTCGTTTTGAATTTAAAACTTATCGTATGCTTCGAGCAGGCCAACACTCTTCATATTTAAAATTATCAAAACTGCGTATTCCATTAGACTGCTGCCATTTTATTATTATCATAAATAAAATGATCACAATATTTCAGTTTATGAAAAGATTTTTGCTTAATCTCGTTAAAGCATTATATTATGATCCAAGCTGTCAAAAAGCTTCTGTTTCCTAATTTGGAAAAGCTTAAAAATCAATTTTTGAAAGATTTGGGATTTTCGGATTCGTGAATATGCCTGTGATCTTGCCAAATATTTTGAACAATATCCATATCCATGTCTTATCCATAAGTTTTGCATGATGATTTTTCAATATCTGAAGTAAGAATGTAATGTTGAATCTTTCAATCATTTTCAGTCCATATATTTCTGAGTTTACCATTCATCTAATGATGCGTAGTAAATTACAGAGATTTACAGAGATCTTATCACAATATAGATCATTATAAGAATTATCAGAAAATAGTCTAAAGCAAATATGTTCATATGAAAAAGCAAACCCTTAAATTTTAGAAATATTAATTGCCGAATATCTTGCATTCTTCCAATGTCTACGAACGATTCGAATCTAAAGATCAAATGAAGTTGTAATTTATGAAATGCCATAAATTCGAAGAGAATATTTTCCATCACTGTAAACATGAAATTATGAAATCATTTTGCTTAATTCATTACATCGACAAATATTCATTTTGCTTGATTGCAATAAAGTATAAATTCCAAACTTCCTTTTATCTTAAATTAATGTTTGTCCATCCACAATTCCAGTTCCGCTTCCAAAAATGGCCCACTTGGAAAACAGATTCAATGTCTACGCTTCATTCAAGCAACCGAAACACCATACTCACTGAAAGTTTGAGAATAGATTGAAAACCTTTCATCCCACAGTTCCTCTAATCATTTTTATCCGATATAACAGGTTCATTACGTACTCCAGCTATCATGAGAAGCAGCCTGAGAAGCTGGAAACTTCAGGGAGAACTATCTACAAGATTGTTCGATTAGTCTTTCACTCCTATACCAAAGTGAGACGAACGATTTGAACGTCAGAATCGCTTTTGAAAGCAAAATTGATCTGTTTCATGAAAAATACTTATTTTTAAAATTTGTTTGAAGATATATCTTATCAAATTATGATTATGATTATGTTTAGAGATATGTATCCTGTTATGCGGCAAGAATTTTTCTGGAAATTTTCCCTTTCAGATTTGCCTTTCCCATTAGTATTTGTCAAACCTACAGCCAATGAATTGAAGAAAAAGGCAACAGCAAGTGAAGATATTTTGTTAGATCAGGCAATAGATCTGAATGAAGCAGCTATCGATTCAGCTCCATTTCAGCTTGTTCTCGGTTCATCTCTTCACAAAGTAAAAAATATAAATTTTTTTCGCCAAACTAATTTCTTCAAAAAATCAAAATAATTTGCTAATGATTGGCTAAGCACAAGAAAAGAAACAAGAATTAAAAGTTGAAATAAATTGATTTACTGAAATAAATCACAAGATTATTGCTTATGCTATTTGATAGCAAAAAAGATGGAGAAATAGGGAAGAAAAAATGTTTTCACTTAGGTTCACACGTTGTTTTCGCTTTTGGCATTATCTCACGCATACGTCACCGATCGTGGCCGTCTCGTTGGTGTTATCGCTTTGAAAGAGGTGCTTTTTTGCATGTTCATTTTCATTACTATCCTTCAAAATCTGGAATAATTGTTGTTAAAGATTTTTACGATATTTTTGACTCTGCGAGTATTAAATTGTTGTTTTAGTCTTAGATTGATGTTTTCGTCTTATAGCCAAAAAAGTTTGATTTTTTTGGCTGTTACAATCGTATTTTATTCAAATTTTACTCGTTTTCACCCCAGTCTAAAACCGGACTCATCGCAGTGTGCGATTTTTACGATTAGACAGCATAAAAACAACGGAAATATATTCGAAATTTCAATCAAAACGAGAATATTTTAATTTTATAATAGAAACTTAATCAGTCATTAAGTCACTACTATCACTCTGTTATATACTTGAGGCGAAGCAAAAAAAAAAAAAGTCTGAGCAAAATATACTTGAGGAGAACAAGTAATTTGAACTGTTCGAGAGTCTGATCAACTGTTCCATTAAATGAAACAGTATGATGGTTGCTCATTAGCTCTTTTACTATTGTCATTTAAAATGTTGCATTAAGTTGATCTATCAGATTTTGATAAACAACTTTATTCTATTAAAAAATTCAAATTGTTTTAAAAATTTACAGTTGCGTGATGCTCTAGCAAATATATATGTTCGTGGTGCGGTACCAGTGATTTCGGAACGGAAACAGACCACTAATGATTTATTTTTGACACGAATATTAAATGATGTTGAAGAGAAATCTTCGAGAGATTAAGACAGATGAAAAGAATGATGGCGTAATATAACGATAATGTTAGCAATATTAGCCTTCTCTGTACTTCACCTGAAATCAGGTTTATTATGTATTTCCTCATTTAAGGTTCTGGTATAGATAAGAAATCTCACATAAATTGTTAATTCATAGAATCCAATAAGTATCATACCGATACGATGGATTCTGACTAAGCCAGCTTGATGGAATTCTGCTTCACAATTTTACTAATTACTGTAAAAATTTTGTTAATCTTGTATTAATATTCTGAATTCATTTATAATAATCTTTAATCCCGATATCTTGATAATGTGTTCTGTTGAGAAAATAAGAATTTCTAATCCAGTTTTCATCTAAGATATTAAAATATCAGTACCGATGCTTATTAATTAAAGAGAATATGATTTAAACTTTATGATGAAATTTCTCACTTAGAACCTATAATCAAGTATTTAACTTCCGGTATTGAGTAATTTGTGATATCTTAGAAAAATTTTATTCATATTTTAATTACTTCTTGTTTACTCACTGTATTTCCTTATGTCTTACTCATACTTGTGTTCATTAATAAAGGACACAATTATGACCGAAACGTGTAACTCATGAATATCAGGTATTTCTTTTTTCCAATGTTTATAACTTCATTTATCAAAAATTTACTGTCTGAAAGTTGGGATATGAATAGCAAACACATAAAATTAAAACTTATTCAGTGGAAAAGAAATCAACTTTTGTCTTTGAGATTGGGAGAAGCGAAAATTATCAAAATTGAAATAATAGCAGTTGAATGACAACAATCCCAACAGTTTGAAATTCTGGTCCTTAGCTTGTATTTTATTGCAACTTTTTTTATAATGTAATTTTTTACATATAGTATATTTCAATTGTTTACTAAAAATTTAATGTTTTTTGGTGTTGTATTATGCCATGAGAAAGATATTAATCGCTAAGTTCGAATTCCAACTGTATTAAATTTAAATTGAAATTAACATTAATTACTGGTTAGTAAGTATAATGACAGAACTGAAAATATTTCAGTGTAAATTGTACAAATTTGCCAATGTAGTATTACAATTAGACGATTCTGGAAATGCTAATTTTGTTGAAAACAATGTAATAAACTCAGGATTTTCGGTCTTTTGTAAACAAATACAAATTATGATTTATTTCTCTCTATCTTTTCTAGCAATGCGGAAAGTGCAATAAATTCAAAAAACAAGCGAACACTTTTTTTTACAGGTGAATCGATGCCTTTCAAAGTAAGTAATGATAAAAGAACAGCAATGTAAGGCGACAAAAGTTTGGAATTGGTGACGATTTCGATTTGTTGCTTTTGATTGATCAAATGTTCGCCAATTTCCGTTCAATTTAGATTTTTTAATTTTTTTTTCTTGGATGTACATTGCATCTCTGTTTATTGATCGGTCATAAACTTAAATCTTGTTTGCGAATTAAATCAGCATACTTTCCATCCAATTCGACGAGCTCTTGATGTGTCCCCTCTTCGACTACTTTTCCATTTTCGACGAAAAATATCTGATCTGCATGCTGAATGGATGACAATCTATGTGCAACCGTAATACATGTTCGACCACTACTTGCAGCATCCAAAGCTTGCTGAACTGTCTAAAATGAATGCTACGATAAATAAGAATGAGTTAGCATAAACGATTCGAAAGCGTTTTATTTCATGTTCCTTATTTCGAATGGAAAAATTTGGCTAATGATCCAAGTAGCGATTGTTCTTAACCTTGCATGAAAAATGTTAAATTACTAAAGTCTGAATAATCTCTAAAAAAGATTTTTTGAAATTATTAGAATTTAAAAAAAAGAAATGAAAAAACTTTAGATTAGATTAGAAAGACTAACTCTTTCGCACTCTGCATCCAATGCACTGGTCGCTTCATCAAGCAATAATATCTTTGGATTTCGAACTAATGCTCTGGCAATAGCAATGCGCTGCTTTTGACCTCCCGACAACTGACCTCCATGTTCACCAACTTCTGTATCATAGCCCTAAATTGATATTCGACATTATCGCTTATAAGTATTCAGCAAAGAAATATAGCAATTTGTATGTTCTAAAAGTCTGAACTTCAAATTCATGTCTTACTGTCGTAATATATATTATAGCAAAAATTTATAAACAGCAAGTTTCCTTTATGTATTACCTTTGGTGAAGTTTCAATGAAATCGATAATGTTAGCTATTTTGCAAGCTTCACGTACGTCACTTAATGTCTTATCAGTTGTACCGAGCAAAATATTTTCTAAAATTGTGCCACTGAACAGTATTGGTTCCTGACCGACCAATGCTATTTGCTCGCGTAAGTATCGAAGTGATAATTTTGTGATCGAATTATCATCCAAAGTCTATAAGTATATTCATATTATTATTCATTCGTTTGGAATTCATGTCATAAAATTATATTTTTATTGAATTGATTGAAAGTAAAATTAGAGTGATATTACAGTGATATCTTTATTTTTATTGGAGCGATGAACAAGAAATAGTCTATTTTTTTTATAGTCTATAAGCAATTGCTGCTGTAATAAAATTAGCAATCTTACCAAATCTTCAGTAATCTGTAAAAATTCTCCAACAAATTTCATGCTTCATTTACCTACATATAGTTGCAAAATTTTCTCATAACTTATGGTAATTTTTAACGAAAACTGATGATCTAATTCATGATAATACACTTACCAATTGTCCAGAATTAAATCGATAAAAGCGTTCCAATAAAGCGATCACAGTACTTTTGCCACTTCCAGATGGTCCAGCGACAGCAACTGTTTGTCCCTTAAATTTCATATTTGATAAATTTTATAAAGATTTTTGTTCTAACAATTGATTCAATTTTAACTTGAACTGACCGCATAAGCTGTCAAATTAAGACCATTCAGGACATTTCGTTGCGGTCTTGTTGGATAAGAGAACTTTATCTTGTCAAATTGAACATCACCCTTTATTGCCTGAAAATATCTGTTCATTTAAGAATTAGTTTCATTAAATAAAGCAGAATATTTCGATATATATTAATTTCGAAGTAGTTAATGAAATTTGAAAAGTCAAATAATATTTTAATAATCAACTATCTAAAGCATAATGAAATAATTCAGATTTCTTATAAACTTTAGAAATAATGCAATGTTAAACTGTACCGGACGGAGACCTTCATCAACATCGTTCATACCACTTCCGGTATTGATGATCCGGAATAATGAATTAGAAGCTGGAGATGCCATGACAAATGTATTCAAACAGCCAGAAACCATAATTAGTGCCCATCCACTCGTTGCAATTGACCATGCAGCGCTGAAATATAAATTTGATGTTGGTTAAGAGTTGATAAGAATGAAAACAAATGCAATCTTTGATAATAAAATGTGTGCTACGGTATATTTTCCAGTATATTTCGCCACAGTGTACAGTATATTTCTTCATATTATATTGTACAGCACATTGCTACAGTATATTTTCATTTAAGGGCAATGTATTTGAATGAGATCAAACTTTTCAGCAAAAATTCATTCATTACGATAATTTACGTGAAAATTTCTTGCGGTGATGAGTATCCGTAGTAGATTAATGCAATGCCAGCCGCATAAGATAACATATCACTGAAGAACATGAACGAGGATGTGACGGCAAAAAGTATTGCTTCATATGGGCTACTTTTCTTCTGTAGATATAATAGATCCTCGATTTTCCGGACATATAGCCGATGGAAGTGCTCTTCTCTTGTAATCAACTGGATTGTTCGGATCTGTTCCACAATTTCGAGTGCCAGCTATTAAAAAAATTCGTTAATCTGCTTCTTTTTTCTGTTTGATTGTAATATTCACAATTATTATCTTGATAGATGTTGTTATTGTCATTATGCTTTTCTACAGTATTAAATGCTCGTTTCACAACTACATGTTTCAACCAGATTCTCGAATCTTATTGATCCGCTGTTGAAATAATGCATCCCCCTTCCTTTTAATTTCCTCTACAATACAGAGGTTAATCCTAGAACCCCATCATTCATGTGATTTTTGTTATTAGAATCCTAATCCCGCAAATAATTGACGAAATAAATATTGCGGATAAATAGCGATAATGATAGAAATGGGATCATTGAGAAGAACAGCTCCAATAACAACGATTAACATTGATTCTACTACTGATCATTGTTATCTTTCACTTATTTCTGTATTTTATAAGCAATTGTTATGATATTTCAGTATTCTCTGTGTATAATCCAAACTTTTGTCACATCTATTAAATATGTTTAATGATAATTCCTGTCCAGATTGTAGCGAACTCTATCATTAGTGTCCTTCAAGTAATTGCAAAAACTGCGGAAATTCTTCATAAATGCCATGCGCTTAGCTAAGTCCACTTGACAAGTTGATCCAAGGCGTGCTGTAGAAATGGATATGAATCAAGTTTTGGAAAAGAAATAGATCGAACATTACAGAGAAAATAGCGTACTTGACCGGTAAGATCTTCTTTTAAGGCGCATTTATTTAGTTTCTGCATTTTACTTGCGATCAATGTCAGCATTAAAATGAGTAATAGGAGATTTCCACTGCCAAGTAAGCCAATTGGCCAATTAAACATCACTGCAATAATAACCAACACAAAAGTCGCTACAATATTGTTCAAAATTTGCATCATTCGCGGATCGAGAGCCTATAAAAAGGGAACAAATCTTCACTTCTATAAAAAATGTTTACAAGGAAAATAAATTATATATTTTTTGCAAATTTAAATTATGGATAACGGCATGAAGATTTCTTGAGAATACTACCGCTTTAATGTTTGGAGCATCGACAGATATACGTGTCACAGTCACAGCAGTGCTTGTAGATGGCGTATCAAAATATTCCGCATTTTGATAAAGCATACTTCGCATTGCTCGAAGGCGTAATGAATCCACAACACATTCTGCTGTCCAACCAAATGCAAATGTCTGTAAAAATTATATCCATTCCTCAAGTTAATAATAATATTTCAATCCAATAACCACACTTTGCCATCTTTGACTTGCAAAAAAAGTTAATTTCTTCAATTCATTTTCTTAGAAAATAGAATATTATGCACTTGCTATCTGCTATTATACACATATTATGCACAACCTCTTAATTCTAAAAGTTTTTTTTTTTTTTTTTTTTAAAGACAACTTGGACTATGAGATCAATTTGAGATTTGCAAATTCTAACCTATGTTGCAAGGGTTTAAAAATACTTACTGCAGCAAAAATGACAATTAGGCATGCTATGCCTAATGCAATATAAATGATAGCAATAGGTAAAATTCGTTCTAACGTTGATTCCAATTTCGCCTGAGCGAATACGGCAAACGTAAGATCGAAAATGAGTACAAATAATGGCAATTCCATTCCACGAAGGATTGACGTCAATAATGCTGTTATTATCTTTCCGTAATTGCCATGACAATTCGTGTATAATTGCCACAAACCTTTCGGTTTACTTTTTTTCTGTGAAAAATAAAAAGCTTTTCAATGAAACAAAAAAAATTTCTCTTTAAAAGAAAAAAAAAGACCAAAAAATATCCCTGTAATATTAAATAAAATTAATTTTTCCTGAAAGAAAATTCAAAAGTTAATCTTTTGATATTACTTATCTCTAACACACTGCCTTTCAGGGATATCTCATTATTAGTAATAAAAAGAACCCAATTTAAATTCTATATTTAATTAGTCCTAAATCATTGATTCCTGAACGCAACACAATGTATTTTATGTTGCATCATTCCAGACAAAGCGCATTTTCTATTTCATACTTTTTGCTTGCACTTGATTTTCATTCTCATCTAATCGAATAAGTTTAATCGATGAATTAGGATCAACTTTATATTGTCATTTTGCATCCTGGCAGATGGTTTAAACAAAATGAACAATTTTTTTTTCTCTAACTTTAATATAAGTCTAATTTTTGAATCGGCCAACTTCGTTTGTTTTTTTTTTTTTTTTTTTAATCTCATTAAATTATTTGTATTCACTTTATCTTTAAATTTACTTATTAAACATCATATTTTTGCTTTTTTCCGAATGAAATAAGAATAAAAATTCAAGAGTAAATCAGTTTAAAAGAAAAAAAAAAGTTAATTAAACAAACCTTTCCATTCAGTTCAACACTTTTTTCTGTTGATTCTTCAGGAATTGATACGCATGTCACATTACCACTCATAATACTACCTCGTGTAAACGATGACATTATACCGTAACCTGATGAGTTGTGACTATCTCTGACACTATAAAATCCTTACTTTAGAATAAGTTGATTGCACAGCTGTCAAGTAGTATCCCTTGCTTATGATGCAACGTAAGATGTTCCAGAATTTCAGTGCAAACTATCCACCACCGTTGGCATTATACATGGATACAAATTAGAGATTTTGCAAAATTTATGAACTATCATTAGCTCCAAACTGCACGCATAAGCAAAGAGAAAAATTTTACCTGGATCGATGAAATGTTTCTGATGGAAGCTCTTCAACAGGTGGTGATTTCGGTTTCTGTTGTTCCTCAAACTGCTGTGACTTGACCAGTGATGCGTAAATACCATCCTTTTTGTTGCAAAGCTCCTTATGAGTGCCTGAAAAGTAGCAAAAGGAAAAAAAAAATAGAAATTAAGGAAATTAAAATTAATTCATGAAAATTAAGGAAGACGAAATTTGCAATTGCTGTGTTGCATGAAATTGCTTTGTAAAAGAAAATTGACGTAAATTAAAAATATTTAATTAATTTTGGTTGGAAAGCATTGGCTCAAATTTGGGTTTTATAAGCTGAGGCATTAATGCATTAATTTTTAATGCAAATATTGGTAATACAAGTAGGAAAAATCATCGAAATAACCATAGCACTTACCGATTTCAGCAACTTGTCCTTTGTCGAGAACGATAATTTGGTTGGAATCACGTAATGTTGATAATCGATGAGCAATAATGATTGTTGTACGACCAACAGATGCCTAAAAAATCATTTGTATTAGCATAAAAATGGATGTTTATCTGCCACTTAATTATTCTTCAAATAAGAAATTTATTGGTAAATGGGATTTAAATAATAAATAAAAATAATAAAATTCAAGTGACCTTTTTCAGAGCATTTTGCACGATAACCTCACTTTCTGCATCTAATGCGCTGGTAGCTTCATCAAGCAGCAAAATTCTAGGATTCCGAACTATTGTTCGCGCAATTGCTATTCGTTGTTTTTGCCCGCCAGACAACTGTATGCCGCCAGCACCGATCATCGTATCGTAACCCTTTACTCATTTTTGCTTCATTTATTAAAATTTTATTTGAATATTTGCATGGAAAGAAGCCTTTTTGCATTTTACACTTAAGGTAGTAAATAGTAAATTTCAACAGTTCTGATAGTTGCAAATTCAAAATAAGTTGAATTTACATTTTACCTCACATAACTTATCAATAAAATCATGTGCATTCGCAATTTTGCATGCATCAATAATTTCTTGGTCCGTAAGATCAAGCTTGCCAAACCGTATATTTTCTTTAATTGTGCCACTGAATAACAACGGTTCCTGAATTGAAAAAAAAAAAAAAAAACCTAGTAGTATGAGGATGACATAAATCAAATTTATACCGAAAATTTCTATTGAAAATTAATATTTTGCGAAATGTAGGAAGATTATTTGATAACTAATTTAACTAAATTGATACGATGTAGAAAATGTAAAAAATTAAATTAATAAAGTGTCATTAAGATTATCGAACCTGTTGTACAACGCCAACAATATTTCTTAGAGTATGGATGTTGATATCGCAAATGTTAATTCCATCAATCAAGATTGCACCGGAATTACAGTTGTATAGGCGAGTTAGCAAACCAATCTAAATTCTGGTATATTACTATTGGAAGAAACCGGAATAATTTTAGCATAAATATATTCAAATGATCAAAAAATCGTAATTGTAAAAATATTTCTCACGTGATTCATCAGCCAAGATGAATATAAGTGAGTGTTACCATATCTAATGTAATTCTCATCTTTGTGATTACCAAGCTTTATCTTCAATAGTAAATACCGGGAAATAATTTACATGCAAATGTTTTCGATCTTAACCTAGCTTATGAACAATGATGGGAATATGGTAAAGAAACAATCATTACAAAAAGTTTTGCCATCGGTTGGAGAAAACGAATTTTTGACTTCGAATTGATTTGAGTAAGGCGGTGAGCTGTCCTTCTTCATTTCTCATGTAACGTTTACTCTACTATTCTCTTAATAAATATCTCGGATATCAAAAATCGAGAAGCTTTATATCAGAATTGTCAATCGATATTCTTATTAATTATCATTAACCAATTCGAGATTAATTGCCCATCAAAGGTATTTGAATAATTATTGTCTATAACAGTTCGCTAAGAAAAATATTTTTCACGACAACTACAAAGGAATGTGTGGAAGGAAAACAAGGATCGATGATATATAAAGATGTATGTTTATCTGTCCAACAGAGGCCTATAAGTCAATTTTAGCAAAAGCATTTTTCAGTTAAGTTGATAAAATAAAATATCAAATTTGCAAATATCAAAAAAATATCAAATTTATAACGATAAAGAAGTACTTTACGACTTACCGATGTGCTTTTGCCGCATCCACTATGACCCACAAGCGCCACTATATCACCTGGCTTCGCTGTCCATGATAATCCGTTGAGAACTAAATGCTCTTTGCTTGTTGGATATGAAAATTTAACGTTTTGAAATTCTATCCGACCTGTCACTTCATTAACTTTCATGCCATCTGTTGAACTGGAATCAATAGACGGTTTCTGAAATTTGAAATTAAAATTAAGTTAAATATTTAGCATTATTCAGTTGTTAATTTACAATCACTGAAAAACATAATTACTATCATAAAACAAAATCAATCATTAAAAAATATAGAAGAATTAAGTTGATATTTTTCAGTCCCAGTTTAATATCAAAAGCTATCGTCTAATGAGTTATAATAAACTCGAACTGGAAAATTTAGCCAAGAATGAATACATGTATGTCATTTGCAAAAATAATATTTTCCAAATTTTTCTTGTTTCAAACAAAGATATGTTCAAACTTTTTTTGCAATTTATTTACAATTTCTTTATCAGTTCGTTATTACATCGATTCTTGAATTCAAGGCGACAGAATTGGGAAACTTTACAGCCCGAAACATTTAATGACTTTTACAGAGAACATGCAATAACAATATCTTATTTACCATTTTGTTGCCATCTCAAAAAAAGAAAGCAAAAAAGAAAGGAAAAAAAAGTGAAAATCTCATAATTTGTTTGAAACAAGTGACGTATCATAAAACCGATACTCCTCATTGTCCTCTTTGTTTCTCTTTTTCACTCGGAAAGTTTTTTCTCCATAAACGGTCACTGACAAACAAAAGTACTGGAAAGATAAAGTTTAGCTTACTCGATCGATTATTTTATAAATAACAGCTGCAGCAACTCGTGCATTAAGCACAGCCATTAGATGTGGACTGAGTACACCGAGGTTGTAGGAACCGAACATAATCAGATTTGCAACAGCGAATATAAATCCCGGATTCGTTATTGTACGAATTTGATATAGATATGCACCATAGCTGTGATGAAAGAAAAAAAGCGAAATTATGTGGAAAAACGGTCGTGACAAAATAAAGTTATCTTCAAATTCACAATTTCGAACAAATGCTAATTTCAAATAATGTTTGTATTTATTGTCTTTGAATCTCAGTATTTCGATTTTAGATTTACGCTTTTTAAATTTATTCAATTAATTTTAAACTAGCAAATTTAGGATTCAGATCAATAAAGGTAAATTAAAATAGTCAAGACTAAAATGACATATTGCAAGATGAAGAAACGGATAAAAAAAAAGATAAGTATTTGAAAAGTTTTTCAATTTAATGAAAAATTTTAGGCGAAATTCAAATTTTAAATAATAAAGTTTGAATGGAACTTACTAGAAGCCAACAGCGAAGAAAACATACAAAACGAGAAAGAAGAGACCATCGAAAAAACCTGCAAACGCATATGCATGCAATGCAAATTTACGACAAGCTTTCAATGTTGCAGCATATCGTCTGATCATTGTTTCTTGTGCATTACATGCAGCTACCGTTTTCACATTCATGATTGATTCTTCGAGAACTGCTGCAGCACGACCATCAATACTGCTCTGCATGCTACTTGAATGTTCCGTTTGCTGCAGCAAATGCAGAAGATATTAATTAAACTCTAAGGGATAAAAATATCGAAGAAACAAATTAATTAATTGGTCAATATCGAGAAATGAATTGATTTTTTGAAGTTTGTTTAGATGTGAATTCATACTCGAGCCATGGTGGACAGAAGCGCAGCAGAAATAGGTCCCGTACCGAACATTACCAATGTTAATCTCCAATCGTAGATGAATCCGATGATGACACAAGTCAAAAACATTGTTACACCACGTAGAATCATGCCCACTTTATCACCAATTCCATCCTTAATCTTTTCAATGTTCCTGAAAATGAATTATTCGACGACGAAATTTGTTTGATAAAATAGGAAAGAATCAAAAAAAAAAAATAATAATAATGAAGAATAGGGATTTTTTTTATAAGATAATGATATTTTACGCGTTAAGTTGAGCGGTTAATGTGCCAGTTTTTTGTTGATCAAACCATGCCGCTTCCTGTCGCAGTAGCGATTTCATATATTCTCGTCGCATTGTGCATGTTATATTTAACGATGCATTTTTTGCGCAAATATACTGAAATTATTATGAATAACGAATTAAAATGTTTCAAATACGAATTTGACAGATTTCAAATTTAAAATCAAAATGAAATCATTTAAATTTCAAGAATTAATTTTGCTCTTTTCACCATTCAGCAACAATTTCTTTCCAAAAGTCAAAGTTCAGTTTAAAAATCAAAAAAATTTTATCATAATAATTGAAATTAAAAAAAAGGAACTTGTATAGTGGTGGTAATAACCATCGTAATTCCGACTGATGCATAAAGATAAACATAGATATAAGCTTGGTACCAAAATGCGTCATTTCTTTCAAACTGCAAAATTTCCCAAATTTTGAAAAAATTAAATTGCACATAAAATAAGACTAATTCTTTTTAATTAATACAAAGTAATGCTTCTATCAATGTTTTGTCATTAAATTAATAATCTAGAAGTACGATCGAATGAATGATGAATGAAAAATTTCAATGTGAAGTTTGTCGGATGGATTTCAAAAAGTCGAGAAATAGGTGGGAAACTTACAGTTTTCGTAAGTAGAAAAACATTTGTTAATTTACCACCAATCAGACAAATCAGCGGTTGACCTATACCAGTAAATATAGCTAATAAGGCGCTGACTGACAACATAAAACAATCGCATGTTGTCGCAAATCGGAACTGAAGATAATAGTAAATTCAGTTTGGCTTATTTGATATAATCGTCACAAGAATAATTTAAATAATTGAATATAATCTTCCTAATTTTTACCAAAAATTTTGACTATGAACGATAAATAAATCAAATACCAGTTGAAAAAATGAGACCGGCTTTGCGTCAAGTTTCTGTTTGGCGAAATCACCCCTAAATATAATTTGATTCGATGTTAAAATATTGCTAAATTTTTTTTTTTTTCGATTTCAAATGAAATTGGAAAAAGAATTGGACGTGAAATTAATTATAACAAAATGTAATTTTTTCATTTAAAAAAAAAAAAATTTCAATTATAATTGACTTTTACTTTTCAATCATTTCTTTGACTGACTAATTTTCGCTCATTTATTGATTTCTATTAACATGTCATTTGTTACCTGCATAAGATGATACTGATAAATTTATCGATCCCACTTTGTTCATATTGCCCGCTAGAATCATCCGCGAATTCTTTATCAGTTTTCAGCTCTGTCATCCTTCTAAATTTTTATCTATTCATTAAACGATTATGTTAATTACAAATTTTAATTTGAAAGATAAACTGAAATGTTTATCAAAAATTACTGCATGTAAGAACGAAGGATAATGATATCTGTTAATTATAAATACGGATCATTTAATAATTTGAAAATTTAATGAATTTCGAAAAACTTGTTTAGAAATGATTTCTTGATGACTACTTTTTCTAAATTTCAAATTTTTGTTTTTTTTTAAACTACTAGACTATCTACGTAATATTTCACGAAAATTCAAAAGTAAACAACGCAATAATTTTAGAGCGATCGTAATTGTTTATAAGGTACATTGTATTCGTGGAATGAACAAAATTGAAATATATGTTAAACAATAACGAAATAATCATGAAGGAAAAGTTTGATCAGTATTATTGTAAACCCTAATGTTTGCACAGATCGCATGAATCGATTCAATTCAAGAATTATTGAAGAATAAATTTGGTATCAATAATAATTTTGCTAAACATTAGATATCATGCACAGAATGTGAAAAATGTGACAGAGTGTGACATTGATGGAATTTCACCAATGGAGAAATAAGAAATTGACAATAATTTGTAAACTTCATGCATTTCACATCATATGCAAAGGATCGATTTTTTGGTGATAACATTCGTGGCAATTAACAAATTCGCGAATCATGATATTGCTAATAAAAGAGATTATAGATTTATCAAGTTCTGAAGTTCGTGTAATCATGATAATAATAGGGATTCTGAAGCTGTAAAATCATGAAGATAAGCAATCTCTTTTCACGAATAAATTTAGAATTCAATGAAACGGTTGCTTTCGAAATCTTATCATAAAAGCCGGACATTGCCTAATCTAATAGAATTGTCATTAAATTAAAAACTACGAAAACTATGCAGGATTGAACGAGCGAAAAAAAGGTCAAAGGTTGAGCAGAAATTTGATAGATAAAAATTCCTTCAGCATTATAAATAATAGATAGATGATTTGCAAAATAAATTGAGCATATCAGAAAATAGAAAAGTTTTTTTTTTTCATTCACTTTGCGAAATTCAGGAAAAATTTTCAAATAAATAGAAGTTTTGACTGGTATAATTGATTTTGTTTATTACTAATAAACTGCTTAAATAAACGTATAGGCAGAAAGGAACTTTTATGGCAAGTAAAAATCCGATCTTGAAAAGATAAAAATTTGAAGATTTTAGAAAACGAAAGTTTTATATACGCTACTTATAGCATTTGCCACGAATCTGCATGCATCCATAATTTGATTTCGATCATTAATGCGCTTTCTATAATATTTGTTGAATCAAAAACTTGGTTTTCAATCAGCTTTGGAAAAAACCGATATCAACATTTTTCTAATTTTACTTGACTAATATTCAAGGGAAATGAAAAAAATCAAAAGTTTGAAAATGAATAGTAAATTTTAAATGGATTAATAGAATCTAATAAACTTGAAGTAATTAAAAATAGAATCTGATAAACTTGAAGTAATGAATTTAAAAAGCGGAATGATTACTTATGTAAAATACAAAATAGTAAAGTATTATATAGTATAATTTCAACGACACACTATGATTTTCAAATAAATTAATAATTAATAAATCGTGTATCTTTCAGGAATGCTTGACAACTGATGTATAATGAAAGTAGTATTTATGTTAATATATATTCAACATTAAACTTTCCAAATAGTGTAATATATCGATTGAGTAGTGAAGAAATGACTTGATAACAGTGATAACAGGAACTACTTAACAATTCATGAATTTTGAGGATCAATGCGATATCGTTTCATTCGCATGAAATTATTCGCATGAACGCGTCACAAACTGATATTTCTTCTAGTTTTTTTTTTTTTTTCTTCTTATCAAATGTTCAGGGCACATGAAAAATTTGCATTACTTCTGAAATAAGCTAAGAAATAGATTTTAAAATTAAATATTAATGTTTTATAATTGCTATATTCAAAAATATGTTGCAAACAAAAATATTGAATAAGAAAGGAAAAGCTTGCCAACATATCTTTTGAAAAATGAAATTTAACTTTATCATTTGATTTGTGCATGCTTTGAAAATGCAGAAGGGAATTTAGTTGTGATTTCTTACAAATTTTATAATCTTGTCTAAGCTCAGATCCGGTTTTTATTTATTTTATTTTTTTTCTAACTTTTTAGCTAAAGAAACAATCATTACGGTATCATCGATGAAATATCAAATAACAAAATAAATTGAACGATAAAGAAATGTATCTTAGAAATGAATAACTATCCTGTTCTACTATTGCAGGGAACTTAGGGAAATAAGACATTACTCTGAGCTAATTTTAATTAACTTTATATAAATATGTATATCATTTGTACTTAAAGATATTGTTGATAAAACTAAGCAATTGAAAGGTAGTGATTAGTTGGTAACAGTTGGTATCTGTTGTTTAACTTAGCTTGATAAGAATAATATCAAATTTTAGGCATTTTATTTTTGCAACGTTTTTGACGTAATAATCGGAAGCACAGTCCCTTAAAAAATAATACTGAAATCTTCCACACAATATTCTAACAACAAAACTGAAGTAAGAAAAAGAAAACACTGAGCAAAACTGAAATGAGTGTCTTTTATTTCCTATTTTTTTTCTTTTGACAAGAAAAAATATGAGTAACGCTTTATTTCATATTTTACTCGGATCACATTACTACTCTCCATTGTATTCATTCTATTCAATTGGTTACCTCTTTTCCTACAAAATATTTGAAAATTTTTTGGAATAATAGAAACGAAGGTTGCGTCAACACCAAATAGATTGACATTAAAAAAAAAGAAGAAAATATTGCACTGGTGCATAAAAACAATTTTAGAATTGCTCGTGATATTATAATGTGACGGGAAAAAATCATTTATTTCATACATAATTAAATGATCATTATAATTGTTTATGAATTCATAAGGAATGATTAATTCAATCAATTTTGATCAAATCATCTCTGAACGATTATTTTACTTTTTATAGTTATATTTGCGGATTTTATAACCCAAATATTGTTCTATGACAGAAAAACAAAAATGAAAGTTGAAGGGAAGAAACTTTCGTTTTTTGCACAAACTTTCGATCACAAGAAAGTGCATGAATAATGGTATTATACTTATACTCACAGAGATATAATTTACGATAAAAGCTGATTAAAATCATTAAATCACAAGTTGTTAATCCACAATAGAAATTAAACTTTCGTAAAAATCTAAGCGGAATCAATAATTTGCATATTTTAGCACATAAATTAAAATATTGCATCTGATTGACATTTTGAATGATGGAAATATACAAACACAAAAATGCTCATTTTTATTCGCCTGATTAATTTAACTGCTTATTCATTTAATCTTATAAAACATAGTAACAATATGTTGTTCGAAAAGTTGAACTTTTCAAAACAAATGCTGAAACGTATGTACTTTTTTCAACAACACTAATTATCGAATTATTAAGGTCTATTAATTAAGATATCTTTCAATCATAAATATGCTAATATTGTAGTCTGATGCTTGTAATGAATGGTTTCACGGAATTGGTAAGATTTGTCTTATTAAAAAAGATTTTATTTTTAACGAAAATACCGATTTTTCTCAAGCTTATTTTTTAATAAGTAATAAAATAAAACGAGTTTCCATAATTAGAACCCCATCATAAAAAACAATTATTAATGAGCTCCCTAACTCATATTGTTTATGTTGATAATTATTTTCAAGAACCAGTTTTTATCCGCGCAATATTTCTTTTTTTCTGAATCAATTTTCTCCAACTTGTCAAAAGTCATTTAGGTAATATTTTTTTTACAAATTAAATTAATTCTTTGAGATTGCAAAAGTTCGAATTAGGTATAGCTGCAGAAAATTACCACCCAGTAAATGAAAATTTCAAAAGATTCAACGCTCCAGTCACATTCAATTTCATCTTCAAATTCTTTCTTGGTACGAATCATAAATTTTATGAACAAATTTTTGTGACAATAATAGATTAGAGGACAGTTATCGATAAAATGAATCAGAATCCACACCAAAATATTAGATATTTTAAATTCTGTCTACTGACATGTTATGGAATATAATTCATTTGTAGGCATCGATTTCGTACTATAAATATTGAATGACACAGGTTGACAATGCAAACAACAGCATTTATACATATGTTTTTGAATTTTATGTAGAAAATAATAGGCAATGATTTCGCGAATATGATTAATATCGACTTGTGAAGTATGTTCAATTATGGTCATTTTTCATACTTTTTCTTTTTAATCTGGACATTTCTATTTTTTACGGTCTTTTCTGGCTCCTTTATGGCATAATTTTAGATTTCGAAACTAAGTAAGCTTCCTGAACTCTGACAAAATGAGGCAGCCAAATTAATTTGATAGAAGAGATAAATGATTCCTTGTTAAATCAAAAAAAAAAAAGAGAGAAAAAACCAAAGTTTAACGGTTGAAACGATTACTGAATCTTTAATAAAATAAAAATTGATTAAACTGTGAAGCAAAAAAAGTCTTGACTGAAATGTAAGGGTCTGTTCATTTTATATCTAAAACAATATCAAACAGTTGTTAAGTGTGGTTAACAGTGATACATTACTTCATAAATAATCCAATATTAATAACTTGTATGCATTTTCTTAGCGTTTTTCTTGCATGAATAAAACAAATGAATCATTTATTTGATACTAATTGGAAATGCAAGGAAAAGAAAGATGAAATATTTTTTGAAAATTCATGCTTTCTTTCCAAACTTTTGCTATTATATGCTTGGAAATTGAAGATTTGTAATATTTTTCTTTCAACTGAAAAGTATATCAATTTAAACGCAAAAATTAAAATGGAATCTGCTATTCTGCTAATGTAATTGGTCAAAATTTAGCAAAATTTCTAATTGGTCAAAAATTTATTTTTTTAAGGATATTGCTATTATAAAAACTATCATTAAATGTAAAAATATCTAATATTTATCACCAAGAAACTTTACGACTATGTAAGCTAATTTTTTCAAAAATATGGAATAAATTGATGACAATCCACAGATGACAAAATTTAAATTCAAAAAAATACGAAAACAAAAATAGAGCATACGATAAGGCACTGCACTCAGAACCGAATCTCGAAATGTTCATGTATTTTCCACAACAATTTAACACATTAGCTTCCAGTCTTGTTCTATTCTTTTTGGCAAGAAATGGAAGAATATAACATGGTGGAATAAAGTGAACACCTATTATTTCTTTAACAGACATTACAGTAGCAATTAAGGAGCAAATTATTGTTATCACTGCAACAATGAGTCATATTCATTAATTGGAAATTTAATTTTGAATGAATTCGAAAATTAAAAAGGCGAACGATTCCTTTTCTAAGAAATTAACTTTTTTTTTTTTGCAGTCTTTACAAAAACTTTTATGTTAAGTAATTTTAGAGATTAAAAAAAAATATTGTTCCTTTTATTAACACAATTAATGTAAATGGATTTTTTTTTTTAAAGAATTATTCTGCTTAAACATACCATTTATAACTATTAAAGCTAAGAGTAGAACTTTCGGTGTATTTCGCAGTACTCTGAAATTTTGCTTGGAATTAACGAATACAAGTTGTTATTTATTCTGCTGATACTTTTACTGAAATAATAAAATATAGAATACATTTTATCAATGACTAAATTAATAACATTTCTTCTATCCTCACAGTAAACAAGAATTCATCGCTTACTCGAGAAACGTTGGCTTAATCCATGTATCTTTATCTTTATCATAAGTAGCAGCTTTAATATAAACACTGTACAAGGTCGGTAAAACAACGCATGTACAGGGTACTGTGGTACTCCCGAATAAATTCATTACGGCACCAAAATTCGGGAGCGAAAGGGCGACAAATAGTGCCATGAACAACAAACCTGTACGGACTATGACTCGTTTGAGGCAAAATTCTGTAATGAATCAAATTTAAATTGCAAGACAAAAGACAAGCTATCCTTATCAGCATTGCCTTATCTAAATTATTCTAAATTACTCTTGTAGTATAATTTTGATCAAACGCAGAAGTTTTGAAATTTTAGATGAAATCGGAGAAGACCGAAATAATTTTAGCATAAATGTATTCAAATGATCAAAATATCGTAACTGCAAAAATATTTCTCACATGATTCATCACTCAAGATGAATATAAACGAGTGTTACTATATCTAATGTAATTCTCATCTTTGCGATTACCAAGCTTTATCTTCAATAGGAAAGACAGGAAACTAATTGATATGCAAATGCTTCTGGTCTAGCTCATTTACAGTGATGGGAATATGGCGAAGAAACGCCTACTACAAAAAGAATTTCTATCGGTTGGAGAAAACGAATTTTTTGACTTCGAATTGATTTGGGTTACGCGGTAAGCTGTGCTCCCTCATTTCTCACGTAACATGTATTCGTCATCAACCAATCTCACAAAAAAATCCCTACTATTCTCCTAATAAATATCGCGGATATCAATAAGCAGGAAGAAAGCTCTATATTCGAACTGTTGAGCGATATTATCAATTTAATCATTCTCCATCAAAGGTATTATTTTTGACTAATTATCGTCTGTAACAGCTAACAGAGAAAAATATTTTTCATGAAAGATGATGCTTTTCTATTGAAATGGTACTAGAGATGATCTAGAGGTATCTTTAATTTTAGCAAGTTTCAGTAGATTTTAAATGAAATTATTTGGAAAAAATAATTCAACTATTTGGAACATCGAAAGTATCTTCCAATTGCAGATTGATCGGATTAACGGTAATAATGATAGCAAGAATGCAATGCATCGCTATGGATAAATCAGCGACGTAACGAATCCAAATTATTTGCAATGAATTGATCACCGAATCAGCCATACTGTTACCGTACACAAGAAATGAATATGCAGATAGAGGCATGTAAAGTAATGCCACAACTGAAATTAAGAAATTTTTAAATTTCAGCCTGGATAAAGTTTTGATAACTAATGAAGGCATTTTCTTGAAATCTTGACAGTGGAAATATCGAAAAACGTAAATATTGTAGTTATGACTATCAGTTTATGCATTATTTTCTATCAATTTCCAGCTATAAACATTGCACAATAATTATCCACTTTCCAATTCTTTCACTTTTTAAATTTTTGTAAAAAAAACTTTTTTTAAACAATTTAAAAAGGAAATTATTAAAGAAAACTAACAAATGAATCCAACGAAAACTGATTTCTTAAATTCTGTGGGATTACGCATATCATTTTGCACAGTTGGAAAAACTTGATGTCCGTTGAAGGCAAATAGAAAAATGCCCAAACTGAGAATAGCATCGATTGAAATACTCGGATAATAAGCCTCATGATAGCAATCTTGAAAATCTAGACTGATACCAACAATTAACATAACAATTGATATAATGGTGCAAAGAACAGCAATAAGAACTGCCCACCTGAAGATAAATTATCTGTTCTGCAACGGTGAATAATTGCTGGAATTACTGCTAAACTAGAAGAAAAGTGTTAAAAGCAAGATTAAAATTAAATAAAAAGATTATTTCTTACTTAAAATCCTATTACATTTCTAAGTATAACTAATCCAAAAAAGATCAATGCAATTGATTTACTAAATGAAAGAATGTCTGATTGAGTGGCATGGCAAAATATGAGAAATGATTAGAACGAACTTACCAGTAATCAGCCGGTGATTTAAGAAATGTAATAGGTAATATAGATATGGAAACAATAATGAGGAGCCAGCAAAAATTAAAATTCACATCAAATTTAGCCATAAAATTTTGGAATATCTTCGAAGAAAGAAGTATGTAAACTACAGTGGTACCAAATAGAGTTGAATAGACGGTCACCTTGGTGAAAATTCTGAACAAAGAAATATGTGGAGTGGTTTAAAAAAAAAGTCGAACAAATAACTGAAATGTTTATTTTTTATTTTCCTTCGAACAACTGTAAACAATTGCTAAAAGATTCTGGAAAATTTTTGGAAAAAGACAAAATTTCGAGCAACCAAAATGGAATTTGGAAATGTTAAAGGAATTTGAAAAAAAAGTTAGAACAAACTCCGATTCCTTGCTCATACTTCTTCGTGCCATCTCTGAAAACGGTTTCCGGCAATGCTCACGATATTCCGGCCATCTTTCACGCATAATTTCCCATGTATCAGCAAGTAGCCAACCAGTTATAACAAAAATTATACAAATAACTAGCATAAACACTGTGCCTAATATAAATCCTGCAATATTCATGTAAAATCCATGATCTTAAAAGATATTGAATATTTAGAGAACTATCGAATGATTACAAATCTTTGAGCAATGTGAGATTCTCGAGATTTCAACTATCTTTTCTGCCTATTTAACAGAATGAAAGTATTTGATCTACTTTAGTAATGTTGCATACTATCGAAGGTCTAAAAAAAATTGTGGAATAATTATTAAGAAAATATTTCCAAAAAAAAAAATTCGTTCCTTTTTTCAATTATTTTTTAAAACTTGCAATGAATTTGCTTGAAATAAAAAAATTAAAAAAAAAAAAAACTTAAATAATCAGCAGAATTTTTGATTTTTCGAAACATGTCCGAGATAGTGATTAGAGCGAAATTTCAAAAATTCTTTGTTTATATTGAAACAAAAATTAATAAAACCTGTTTGAATGAATGCGACAGGCATTGCAACAACACCACCACCGACTAAATCACCTAGAATAAACATCGAAGCCAGGAACCAATTAATTCCTTTCCGTTGTTCGCTTGAGCCAGCCGTTAATTCGATCTTGAAATTTTCTGCCAATTTTTTACTTTTTTTTAAGCTTAGTTTCGCTTTTGGAAAGTTGTGAGGTTGAATTTTTTACAAATTTAATTTTTTGACAACAGTCCTTTCAATATGTAACCGGAGATATTATTTTTCTATTTGAGAGAAAAGATCTCATAGATTGATTGCTTATCATTCAGTTCGTCCTGTCAGATGAAGAGAATGCATCGATAATTAATTTAAAAAATTTCTTATTATACTCGTAAGAAACGGCCAAATGTTTTGATGCGCTTAGAATATAATCCTTCAATAGACTTTGTTACACAACGAGTTTTTAATGGATTAACAAGACAGAATGGAAAATACTTAAAATTGGGGCAGTTTATTATTGGGTTTATTATCATATTAATTATTAGAAACGAAAAATGAAGACTTGCAGATACTGCATTCTGTGCTTGCTTATCAGATAATATTAGTGCTTAATATTCTTGAAAAAGCTTCACTTACCTTTCTGCTTCCTGTTTTTTCACTCGTATCTTCAGTTCCGATTTGCTGAGACTGAAAATTCGCTAATTATGTGTTGCAACTATAGATCATTTTATTAAAGATCAGTTTAGCTTAATATGGCACTTAAAAATGCATTTGTATAAACTTGCTGAATTTCATCAAATTATCACTACAGTGCTAGAAGGTGAGTTTCTCTTAAATATTTAATCAACAAGCCTTCTTGTCATCACTGGTTGCAGTTGTTATTGGTACCTCATCTTCCGATACATAACCAGTGCTTACTGTTCCATCCATTATATGACTCTAAAAAAGTTCTAGAAATGCTGTACAATATACAGTACCCTACAATACCCCGTATATATCGATACCAATATCTGTCTTTTCTGTACAATATTCATTGTACACAAGTGAAGGAGAAAAAATGAAGTGAACAAATATGACATTTTAACTGAAAAGATATCTTAGCTTTTTTTTTCTCTAACGAAATAAATTGCTTCAAGCATTCACGTTCCAAAATTATCAAAATTTTAATTTTGCCGAAAAAAAAATTAAAAAACGAAAGTAAATAAAAAATCTTAATCTTAAAAGTTTTCGAAATAACAACAAATCACGGGTCAGAAAAATTTATACGTATTTTGTGATCTTCCGCAACTCCGGATTTTAAATATCCATGTAGACTCTCTTTACCGAGAGTTTGACATTCTTTTTTATCTAAGTAATAGGAAGTTCTCGCAGTATTCAGAGAAATTTGGAAAACTTAAAACTTCTTAGATATACAGTCTGAACAAGTAATAGAGACATTCAAAAAGTAATGCATTTCTGAAGTTTCTCGGAAAATCTAATTTTTTTTTTTTTTTTTTTTTTTTGACAATTACAAAGGACTTGTATTTGATAGCTCGTTGCAGTTTTTTGTGAAAAGATTTTTTCTAAATTACTGTTAACGAATCCTGAAATTTGAATTAGACTGCCTACAAATCTGACATCGATAATAGTATAAATTTTATCGGCCAAGCAAAAAAACATGCCAATTCACAATTTTAAAAAAATGGTTAAAATTATATCTTTAAAAAAAAACTTGCAAAATTTAAGAACTTACAGTGTAGAAAAAAAAAAGATTGCATTCTTTAATATTAAGTCTAACAATAATTTTAATGATGAATGGAAATTCGAATACATATTAATTTTCGATTGTTATATAAATTTTTCATTTTTTGATAAATTCTAATTAAATTTGAGTTATCTACTGACTTTCAAAATGTCAAATAGACATAATCTCTAAGAAGTGGTGAATTTTTCTCAGTAAAGTTATTGAAAGTCTGCAATAAAATTTATAGAATTTTCACCGATTTTTATTGACGGACACAACTTTAAAAAGAGCAAGTCGATCTTATCAGTTCTAACAGGCGACCGGATAATAAAGTGACAGTGGTATATGTTGTCATTTATCAATTAAAATGATTTATATATCAATCAGAAGTCCAAATTTTCTTGCCAGAAATGCTTATATAAACAAATTTCTATGTTTCAGCAAATGTTTTGATTGGCATATTGATACATCCATTGATCATAATTGGAAAAGTTATATGATTTGATGACAAGCAGTGCTATTCAAATTACTTGTTTAAAAACAAACTGTGCGGTCGGTTGTTCCGAAATCTGATAAAATCTTTTGAATTCTGGAAAATTTTTTTCCAATATTTTTTCTTCACTATTATTATAAAACTTCAGAATTTTGGCGATTACTAATTCGCTTACAGTTCGTAGAGTAATTGAATGAATTGATTAAATGAAAAACATTAAAGACTGACTTTAAAACTTATATTAATTAATTTTATGCGATTTTAATTGCTATTTCCATCGAAATGACAATAAAATTAGTGGTGGGACAGATGGAGAGTGATCGTGAAATTTTAAACTTTTATAATTACTTTTGGGATAATGTAGAAACATCTGTTAAATTGTGGAAGTATAATTCTTTACAGTTAATTTCTTAAATTTTTGAAATAATTATTGCGGATGAACTCTTTTCCATAAGTCTGTATTGCAATGAATTAATTATATACATATGTATATACATATATATTTTCATAATTTTTGTAGAAGCTTCTACAGATTGTAGGTTGACCTCAGGTCATTTTCACAAGAACTAATTATTTGAATCAAAAATATCAATCAGCTGAAATCTAACTTCCATTAAAATGTAACCAGATTTTGAAATATCTTTATTCTACTATTACTAATTCTAATAATATTGCCGGAAACCGATATAATTTATAATATAAATATATCCAATCAATCAAACTATTATATTGACTTATCATCTGAAATAAACTAAAATGGACGTTACATTACTGTAATGAATTAATGTTAAAATACCAGTGTAATGAACCACATGTCCAGTTTTCATTTTCTCATCCCAACACTAAGCTTATAGTCGAATATTTTAAAGATCTTTTCTTTAAACTATCATTCTTATACAGTAGTTAGCTTATGTCTAAAGATTTTCATGTTTATGTAATATTTGGAATATTTAAACAACTTCACAATAAAAAGAGTTGTTATATGTAGGAGGACTGATCCTGCTGTTTCATTCGACTGTTGAATCTAACCTCAAATAAATTGCTGCTCGTCCTTCTTTTAAAAGTTTTGTTCATTTTTTGTGGTTTAACTTTCTTCCGTTAATTCTATTTAGCGTAGTTATTACTGAACAAATTTACCACATTCGATTTTTCTATATTTGAGATTTAATTACCTAAATTTGCGAAAGACTAAGAAGGTTGTTTTTTTCTTCTGGCATATCTATTAAAGAGAAAATTTTCTACAAATATTAACTGAAATGGACCTAGTAAATGTTTGTAATATGGCAAAGCAATTCACAATGTTATCAGCAGCATTGTATTGAACATTATTGTTCCTTTTGGATTTCAAAAATTCGAATAATTGTGAATTTCTATAATTGAGAGTTTTTTGCTGCTTAAACTCATGATAAGTAACTATCTTTCATAAAATATTATTTTATAATTCAGCAGCGTTTTGATATGTATGCATGCATGCAAAGATAAACTATGATTTTGGCACTAACTTGCAACTATCTACCGCGCGAATTCATGCCATTTTATTCGCGATATCAGTACATATAATTATCATAATTATTTGCTAAAATTGCGACGGAATCGCAAAATACTAGTTTTTTCTTTTTACTATGATGAAACAGGCGCTAGCTTTAATTGTTACAGCAGGATAATCTCAAGTTTCCGAATATAATTATTTATTTTTTTCTATTATATATGCAAAGAAATTCTTGTAGTCGAGAAAACAAAAGAACTCAAATTTTTGAAGTGTGGATTAAAATGAAAATATTTTGATTATACAAATATATTTAATGCCAATATTGCAGTTTTCACTAAGATCACATTATTGCAATCAGATTTTAATACTATTTTGGAAATAGTTTAGCACTTTTTTTTTTAAGAATTAAATTTTAATCGGATTTTTCAGCCTAATTTTCATCCAATATCATCATCAAAATTATATCCTAGCAAAATAAGTAGAAACACTGTGAGAATTCACCATTTTGGTCAATTTATTTTGTGTAAATCCAGGAGTCTTATAATTCTTGCATAAATAAAAAATAAGAAATGAGAAGAAAAGAAAGCTTACCACCACTTTATTGTCATTAAAAAAGTTTGCTATCATTGTCTAATTCCACAATTTCTTGTCATTTGATCTAAAATCAATTGTATAAGAAATTCTGATTGATATCTAATTTAACGTTATAATCCGATCAGAACTAAGAAAATTCGACAGCAAAGATGGATAACTGCTTCTCAGAAATTCAATTAGTTTCTTTTTATTAAAGGCACAAATTTTTATGAAATGAATCTTCGGATTAAAGATTTTTTCAAGATGATTCGGGTAAACTTTATTAACTGAACATAAGAATTCATTTATAATAAATTTGAAGAATGCTTCGTGCAAAAGTGCTGTAAATGATGAAATTGTCATTAAACTGACATTAAATAAACTACTGTTAATATCGCATATAACATACATAGAATAAAAGAGTGTAGTATTGTCAAAGAGTGGAAATAGAAAATTATGGAATTTAAATCAATTTCAAATTAAGACTTTCAAGAGTTGTCTCAACAACAGCAGGAATTAACCATATGCATCGAACCTTTCATAACCGTAACTTTCATATGTATTTTATTCATTTTGATGGAGGAATGAATGAACTTATACACATGAACTTTACTACGTTGTATATCTGCGAAATATTATACGAGCCACTTCTTTTCCAAAAAATATTAAAGCAAAAATATGCTGAGATAAGTTAAATGATGATAAATGGAATATGAAAGTCGATGATCGAATTCGCACAACATTTCGGCACTTCCTGCGAAGTCGAATAATCTCTAATTTTCATTTTGCATACTGTCGGAAAATTCCACAAAATATGATCATTGTAAACAAGAAGTGTTAAAGGTCAAGAAACACGAAAATAGTTTCAAAGAAACCAACAAGCTGATAAAACGTTTTTGTCGCCAAAAAGATAAGCAAATTTACCGCAAAAACATTCCGATGCTACACGTTGAAGATCAAGAAGGAGTAGAAGCCCCGTAAGGTTCGAATTTTGAAGCAGAGTTCAAGTTCAAGACCGACACGAAATAGCAATAAATCGACTCCGAATGGCACAATAATCGACAATCAAGGAACAGAACTCTTTTCTACGAGCCACGAAGGAAAGAATACCCGGTGATAAATTTACCTAGATTTTCGTTGATAATTGTTTGTAACAAAGTACGCTGTTCCGTTTACTAATAAATTCCTCCTTCAAACAATCATCTCTTTCATAAAATTACTTTCCCGGCAAATTTTATGGTACCGAACTTGAACTTGAATTCTGCTCTAAAATCCGAATCTTTTAAATCGTTTCGAACTTCTTTCCTTTCTTGATTTCCATCATATCGCCTTATGATTGGTCGATCTTAATTTGTTTTTTTTTTTATCCGTTAATCGGAGAGTTTTGGTGGTAAACATGCTCACTGTTTTGGTGGTAAACATGTTTACCCTTTCGGCGTTAAAAATGTTTGTCCTTTGTTGGTCCATGAAGTTATCCCTTTATATTCATTTGGCGCTTTTATCAGATTTGATCTCGAAGCTGCAATAAATGCAAGATACTATTATTCAGCTTGCATATAAAATTTATTGCTTATTTTCAAGTTGTTTTGAGTATTTTATTTAATTAAATTGAAAATTTATATCCCTTAACTTTGGATATTTGCATATTATGAGTCCAAGATTTTACAAACAGTATGATATCACATTGTATAGCAAACAGCATGATATCAAATTTATGCTAATTTTTCGAAGATATGCAATATTTGCATAAGTCGCTATCACAGATGTTCTGCATTGCAGCATCAATTACTTTCCGTTTTCGGTATTCACTTTTTTGCTCTCAAGATTGGGAGAAGAATTCACCCTTGTTCTTTTTGAAGTTAATAACTCCTAAAAATCGAAATGGACGTCTATCCCGATCTGGCAAGATTTTGTCAAACAAATGTGCCATTTACACCTACCAGAGTACCTTGTAAGTCTTTTAATTCGAATTTTTGTTGTAATAAATATTTAGTTAGTTATTCGAACTAATTTAACTCCAATTTTTTGACTTTCCAGGGAAATCGGCATTTTAAAATTAATTGTAATTTTTTTTTAACTGAAATAATACTCTTCTATTGTTGTGGATTTTTCATAAATTCAGCTTATGATTTTTTCAACTAAAATTTTGAAGTAATTGAAATAATTACAATGAAGTTTCGATTGAGAGCCCTAAATTAATATAAAATCAAATGCTTGACAAATAAGTAATCCCATAATCGCTTTTATTTCCAATGTTGTACTTTTTTATCTATGGTTAAAAGTTTTCAAGCAGATAATTGAAAACGATATTTCAATTGTTTTCTATAGATTTATGCAAATTTTTCAATGTTGAAAATACTCGAGACATTTACATTTGAATATTTATGGCATACTGATTTAAAATTTATTTATAGCACGTCATAAATAAGTATACTAGCAGTGCTGAATGGCAGTTTATTGATATGGTGACGTCTTCATAGCTTTTTTTTAACTGAATATTAGCTATGACTAAAGTTATTTTATGGAAATATAAACATGTACTGAGAACTAGATTTGATAGTTTTTTGCAAAAATTGACATTGTCAAAATTGAGAAAAGTCAAGTCTTGCTGAATTTAATATTGGATTTTAACTATAAATTTCATTATTTGTACTAAGAACTAGATTTATTCTTCGTGATTCTACGAGGAATGTTCGATAGTCTCAAAGCATTAATACTTTAAATTATGAATTACGAATTTACTTGTTTTTTCAGTTACTACAAGCAGAATAAATACAACACCAATCATGCCCGCCGTAAGCTTGCTATTGAGCCAAGGATTTGTAATTTCACCACTAGCACCGCAACTATCCATTACACCCAATAATGTTAGCTTTATTTCAAAAATTGTATAAATTTTTGGATTCGCTATACTAAACGACACTCAGAATACTACTTTTTTCAAACTTTGATACCCAGAATAGCTTCTTTTTTCAAACTTTTTGGCTTGCGAAAGCAAATAATGGACGTTTTTCTGATAATGTTAATTTATTCCAGTACATGCTCTCGCCTACCATTAGCGATGAACAACGTTATCGTCGTCGACGACCGTTTCGTGCTCGTGAACTGAGCCCAATATGGGTACCATCTCAACAAACTATTCAGTCTTTGACATCTGCCAATAACAGTCTACAATCCACCAGGAAAATTGTATGTTTTCATAACAACGAACATATGGATCGCAAATAAATTTGTTACTAACGCTCGAATCCACGTGAAGAATTCTTCTTAGGAAAGCGAACCTTGTAGTCGAATCTGCAGCTTCATTTCATCTTCAGGTTAGTGTTGCATACGCAGATCCCAGTGGTGGTAGCATGATTGTTACTCGACGTTGTCAGGATGGCCATCTGGATGTTCGTATCATATATTCTCGTGAATTTATTGTTGCTGCATCGGCTAGTCCATATGCACTATTACCACCGGCTAATTTTCGACAAATGGTCTTGGAAATGATGGATATTATTGCTAAATTTCCGAAAAGCTATTATAATTCAAAAGATTCATCACAATATCGCCTCGGACAGTTCTGAGTAATTCATATATCGATGTTTGCCTGTTCCTAATAATCAAGGCCAATGAAGGCATTTCTCTGATAGTAAAGCTCTAATAATTTTTTACTAAAAAAAAAAAAAGACATCTGAAACATCCAAATATAGCATCAATGATGCAATCACAATATGTTATTATTAATCCATTCAAGTTTTTCAAATATTAACACATATTTACTCTTTAAATTATGTCTCGTAATTTTACTTTCGTTTTTTTTTTTATTACTGTGTGGTGATAAAAAAAAATTGTTTTGTAAATTGATCTTTTCACATTATATCACTATTTCTATTGATTATAAATCTTTGTATAAAAATTGATCACTAAACAAATGTGATTTTTGCCCTATGTCAGCATGCCCAAATAATAAGCACGCAACTGTTTAATTTGCTAATCAATCATTCCTTTGAACATGGAACGTTTCTCTCACATAAGATATCGTAAAATCGTAAAATCATCAACCGAACTGTCATAACAGCAATATGCGCCAGAAAATATCTTTCTCATTCTCCTCTCCTTATCATTCCTTTATCAAAGTGGCGGCACTAAAAGTTTTGCACAATTTGATACATCAGAAACAGCTTATCATATCAAAATGATAAGTATTCCAGTACTCACAGAGAACAAAAAAAAAATTTCCTGAGAAGTCCAAGACCATTTCTCACACATTTTGGCAAAGTAACATCAAATATCGCCTATTTAAATGTTCAAATGTGGTTTGCTGAAATCATACATTGGCGATATGCTACTGTCCTGCATAGTTATATGGGTTATGCAATAGACCATTCTCAAGGCGTGGATTTAAATGAGTGTGGCGGTTTTTGCGGTGATAGGACATTCTTCCCTATTATATTTTAGGAGGGATATTGTAATTGAGGACTGAAATATGGTATTATTATCTTCTGTTATTCATTAATTTTCACCTTCCCTAACTTCCCCATTTCTTTCAAGGACCAATGGCTGGTATGTGTGGTCCAGGACATGAGCCTTATAAAATACTCGATCGACTACAGTTGCGGTGCTATCTTCCACACGAAATCGAGAAGATCAGTGTTCTTAGGATTACCGAAACAAAAACGTTCGATGAAGTTTGTAATCTCAACATTATTTAAAGAAGATTATTTTGTACATTACACAAATCTAGCGCAGCAATTAGAATTGTTTGATGGTTCAAGATTAAGTAGATCAGGAAATCTTCACACTCCATGATTAAAATGGACCACATGGTATGTACATCAAATCAGATAAATATGATTTGATTACAAATGTAAATGAATTTCATGTATTAGGAAAAGCATGTAGCCATAGAATGTTGTGGACAAGTCATCGATATTTAGAGATTTTGAAAAAGAAAAAGGCTGAATTTATTTGATGGATAACATGAAATAAATCAATTCTTTTCGATAAGAACACTTCATTTTACGATTACTTGTTTACCATATGTCGAATTGTAATAAATAAATCAGGCTATTACTAATACTAATATATTTTGATGCTGTACAAATAATAATTGTCACATATGGAAACTTCTCCTTGCATAATAATTGTGTGATATAGAACCTGTAGAATCACTAATCAACTGATTTACCTATTTATTAATTTCTTTAAAATATGTAAGACAGTTTTGTGGATAGAAATAGTCTTTTTATCTGGACTCGCAAACAAACCACTCATTCATCAAATTTCAAGCAAGTTTATTAATTTATAGATATTAATTCAACTTAATTTTCTCATCTTAGATCGGACATCCAATCAGTGGTGGTTTGTATGATTCTCGATTGGGTCCTTTAGAGACATTTGATACTTGTGAGACATGCCATCAACGAGGAACTTTTTGTCCAGGACATATGGGTCATATCCAGCTCGATGTTCCAGTATTTAATCCACTTTTATTTGGTTTTACTTTTTCTGTAAGTTAAATTTCTGTCATTTCTAGAAGATTAATTGATTCATGCTGGTCTATTGATCACCAATTTTATTCAACTAGTGAATCGAATAGGACAGTTGGTAATTCGAACATAAATGTTTTTATCCAAAAAGTTTTTTTTAGTTACATCAGAGTATAATTACGCATATAGGAGAAATACGCACGGTTTGAATCTGGAAATATAAATTGTTGAATAGTATCCCAACAATTTAATAATTTGGGTACAGTGTACTTAAAATATTCTCTAATTTTTTTTGAAGTTCAGCGAATCACTGTTGAATCAACGAATTAACTACTTTCTTGTCAGTCTGTCGGTGAACTGTTTTAGTTGATGAATGGATCATGTGTACAGTGCCACAAATTAACATGTAACTCATCTGGTTTGCCGGCGAAATTACTCCTGGCTCAGCTTCGAGCACTGGACCTTGGTCTTGTTTCAGTTGCGCAAGAACTTGGTGGTTTCATCAAGGATCATTTTGCTGCTGAAAGTGGGCCTGGAATTTTGCATGGTTCGTTCACCTCATAATTTTCTATTTTTTTAAATTATAAAATTAAACATGTTCATTACGTTCACGGAATTTAATTGTAAGACAAATTAATAGGAATTGTTCTGCAATTTTTAGCCAACATTCTCTGTTTAAAAATGATAACAAATAAATGATCAATAGAGAGTCAATGGAACTCTTAAAAGTCACTATTATAAAATGTGGAAATTTGAAGAATAGTATGCAGTTTCTGAAATATCATTAAGAGAAGAATGTAAAATCGTATTAAACATTTTCGCAATCACTTTCTAAACTTCTGAATGGACTGATTCAAAAACTGAAAATTCTTTGTCCAAACTTAATATGATTTTTGGAGTCTGAAATATCACACTAATTACAATAAGTCAAATCAGATGAACATATTCTTTCTAATACTAAGTACTTTTGACCGTGTTTTTTTTTTTCTTTTTTGCGGAATTTAATACTTAATCTAGGAGATGCACCAGTTCTCTCAGATGAAATCAACGCATGTCAGGAACTGGATAACTTTCTTGATAAATTCAGTGAGCAGATAGGCTCAGGCGTTGACAAGAACCAGTCTTTTCCTGTTAAAAATGCTCTAGAATTAAGGAGATCACTGATTCGGAATTTTTGCAGAGAACAGCTTGTGAGTTAGAATTTTTTTCGTCTTTAATTGCTTTCTTTAATTTCTTGTCTTCTTTAACTTTTTATGTTTTAAAGTCCCATATTCCTATTAATATAATAGTTACACATTTTTAATGACATTGCGCTGCTTATTTTCTTATTTTTTGTTAAAAATGCCAGAAGAAACTTGCCACGATTCTCAAACATTATTGAAATGCTGGCATAGTTCTTTATAATGTAAAGTATTAACTTATATGAAATGGGATTATACGAGTTTGATCAAATATTGGTCGATAGAAAAAGGAGATATTTAATTGTTTCTTGATTGCAGTTCAAACGTCGAAGACGCTGTAGGCTGTGTAATCGAAGTAATGGAATCATTCGTAATGATGGTGGTCGTTGCATTCTGATTGATTTTGGTGGGACGAATTTATTGAAAAAGTTTAAGCAAACATCACGTTTTGCGCCCCTTGAAAACATTGGAAATATCGAAGGTCAAGAAGTTGATGCTGGTGAGTTTGCCTCGGTTTAAATAATTTCTTAATCAGTCATGAAATTAATCACCGCTTTGAGTAGATAGCAAAAAGTGTAAAACACAAAAGTACAAATGTAAATTCCTGCATATGCACTAAGTTCGAAATTACAAATTTCCTTCCAGATGAAGATATGAAGACTGAGGAGGATGAAAAAAAGTTCAACGACAAGAAAACTGCTTATGGGTCATTAGCGAATTCATCCGAACAAATTTTGCGGGAGCAGATGCAATCGGTAATAAATGGAAATTGCGATAAGTTGGCTTGGCGAGGTGCTGAAGTACGCGAACATTTTCGTATGCTTTGGCAAAACGATGGAACTCTGCTGAGGAAAATGTTCCCTGTGTTTGATTCTGAAGCGAGTTTTTTTTTTTTTTTTTTTTTTTCCTTTATGAGTAATTCGATTTTTAATTATGTTTATCTGCATTTTTCCTTACACCACTTATAACTGTCTTAGAAAAAGTATCTCTTCAAATATCATGACATAATCTTTCGTTTTATATTTACATAGTATAATATATTGTAATAGCTTTGATATGTGTGCAGTTATTCAGTGAAAGCCTTCGTTTAAAGTGCTAATTTCTAATGCTTTCGAAATAATCTTTGTTTTCAGGATGATAGTCATTGTCCTCTTGATGTTCTTTTTTATGAAGCAGTACTAGTACCGCCTACTAAATATCGGCCGGTTCGAATATTCAAAGGAGATAAATTTGAAAATCCACAAACTGTTAACCTTCGGAAATTACTGGAAGCTTCAGAAACAATTAGAGCTATTCGTTTAGCTTTATCTGGGAACAATGAAAAAGCTCTTTTGGTAGGAATTGTTTCTAATAAATCTTCCAATAGTTCTATACAAATCAATGAACAAGTGATATAAATGTAAATATATATATAAATCACTTGTTCATTAATTTACCATTTTTTTTTCTTTAGTTTTCAATTCTCTAAAAAAACAGCTGAATTTTAGAAATTGTTATCGGAAAACGTCGTTGGACAAACAATGCAAGCAAAAATGCACAATGCATATTTGACACTGCAACAGCGCATGGGCGCCATTTTCGATCAAGACTTAGACAAGTGGACAGATGTAAGAGTTCAGATTCCTGGTATCAAACAAATTCTGGAGAAGAAGCAGGTTTGATTTTTTCTGTTTTATCTGCTGAATTTCTGAACGCAAAATTATGAGTGATGGCAGCTATAATTAAAAAATAAGTGATATGATTTGTTGGATTGAGCCTCATACGCGCGTCTTTTTTCACCGCAGTATAATCATGAAACATTTAAAATGTTTTTTTTTTTGAATGCATATTAGTAAGATATAACACAATAAACAATGTGAGCATTTTTACTGAGTTATTTAGGCCATTTTGTAACCGATGTATTTTTTCAGAACCATATTAGAAATATCGGTTTAAAATGTAAGTGAAGTATAGGAAATAACTCATCTCATTGAAATATTTTTTTTTTTTTTTTTTAATTTAAGGGTTTGTTTCGTATGAACATGATGGGCAAACGTGTTAATTTTGCTTGTCGTTCCGTGATCACTCCAGATCCCTATCTAGATATCGATGAAATTGGTATACCTGAACTTTTTGCCAAAAAACTTACAGTTACTGAAACTGCTAATGCTATGAATTTGGCTAAATTACGAAAATTGATCAAAAATGGTCCAGATATCCATCCTGGGTATGATTTACTTGTGTTTGAAATTAATTATTTAGTTTTTGAAAATCCGATCCTTCGGAAAATTTTTATAACTTTATTTCTGTAACTTTTTAAATTTGTACTTTTCTAGTGCCAACTTTATTCAAAAACCAGGACAATATACTCAAGTTTTGTCAATAAATAAAGCAAATGAGCGCGATGCGGCTGCAAAGCGCCTTCAGCCGGGTAACAGCTCTCAACTTGGTTATCCTCTTCAGGTTATTTTTGTGAAATCAGGTTCACTTTGGAAATATCCTAATTGTAATGAAGTAGGCTTTTATTACTGATTCTTTTTTGTTGTAATCTGAACAACAGTTGAGAGTCTTTAAATTGATAAAGCAATCAAATCAGTTTATTTAGAGTTATAAAAACTTTAGGTTCTACGACATCTAGATAAAGGTGATTTAATCCTAATGAATCGGCAGCCATCCCTGCATAAACCATCAATGATGGGTCATAGAACTCGGGTACTTAAAAGTCAACGAGCACTACGCATGAATTATGCACCTTGTAAAGCTTACAATGCTGATTTTGATGGTGATGAAATGAATGGACATTTTGTGCAAAATCGAATTGCGCAGACCGAACTTGCAGAAATTGGTAAATTCTTTTTTTCTTAAGATTTGAACCTCATTCTGAAAAAACTTTCTGCAATTTTCATCACTATTTGATGATATATTTTAAGTATATTTTGTGTAATTAGAGGAATCTTGCTTTGATATTAGATCTATCTAAATAACTTCAGTGATCATTCATCTCTGATTTTGAACATTAGTTTTTTTTAATATCATAAAGAAGCAAAAAATCTTTCAAGTTAGTGTACGAGTTTTGAATTGTCAAATCAATCAATAAAAGCTTGTTTTTAGCTAATGTCGGGTCAAATTTTCTGGTACCGAAAGATGGAACACTCTTATTAGGTCTGATCCAAGATCATGTAGTATCAGGAGTATTACTAACAATCCGTGGGCGATTTTTTAATAAAGAAGATTTCATGCACTTGGTGCTCTCGGCATTCGCTGAAACTACGCAGCGATTGATCATTCCACCTCCAGCTATGTTAAAACCTCAGATTTTATGGAGCGGAAAACAGGTAAATATTTTTTTTTGAGGTATGAAAGATTTAACAATTATTCTCAAGGTTTCCAACTTTATCTAATATAATTCAGAGAAAGAAAGATAATTTTTTTTGGCTCATGATTTTCAAATTTTCGAATGAAATTTGAGAAATAGGATTTGCAAAAGTCAATTCCAATATGATTCCAGATAATCAGTACAGTATTAAGAAATTGTATTCCTTTGAATAAACCACTTCTGAATATAAGAAGCAAGGCGAAGACGCCACTTTCATGTTGGAAAGTTGAGGATCATCCTGCACCGAAATTCGATATGAGTGAATCGGAAGTCATTTTTAGGTACACTTTTAACGTATTTCCGTTTGTTTAATTCTGATCAGTTTAATTTCTCTAAAGTCTAAGCTGGAACCTAAGCTTGTTATCGAAGTTAGGAACTTACATAAAAATACAAAAGTTTTTTTTTTTCTTTGCTTTGCTGCCATCAACTATTTAACTACTGTTTATCCATTTCAGTTTGAAATATTGTTTAAGAACAAATCGATTTTTCAACTATTTCTAAAATTAAGAAAAATAATGGTTGTTGTGAAGAAAAATGCATAAATTTATTTTAAGATTTAATGTCAAAGACATCTTTTTTGTTTTCGTTGTTTCTAAGACTTCTTTTTTGTTTTCGATGTCAAATCATGCTACTAAATAAATCTATAAGTACAATTAGTTACTCCATTTTTTGCTATAGAAAGATTTTTCTAATTCCTTAATTTTATAGGCAAGCCGAATTATTAGTAGGTGTATTAGATAAGCAACATTATGGAAGTACACAGTATGGATTGATACACTGTTGTTGGGATCTTTATGGTCATCGATATGCGACAAAAATATTAAGCTGTTTCTCGCGTCTTTTTACAACTCATCTGCAGGTTTTCTTTTATTAAATTGATTGTGATACATTTTTTCGAAAAATGTCGCTTGTTTTTTCATTATCATGTCTTATAACATTTAATGCATGTATAATTATTTAATTATAGTATCATGGCTTTACTCTTGGCGTGGCAGATATTCTTGTTCGAAAGGAAGCAGATAAGCAAAGAAGGAAAGAGATCAAGGCGCTCCGCAAATGTGGTATGTATTTGTGGATTGGAAATTTTTCTACCATTTTTAGTTTTCATGGACAGTTCAAATTGGAATAAGAAAATTAAATTGAAATGTTTGAGTAAATTGACAGTGAAGCGAAGATTACAATGGATTTTATTTTGGAAATATATTAAATTATCAGGTGATGTTGTGGTGAGAGAATGCTTCCACTTGGATGAGAATGCAGACAAATCGGAAATAAAGCATGTGATGGCTAGTGCTTACTGTAATCCCAAAGGTGAACAAAATCATATACAACAATTGGATTATAAAATGAAAGAGACATTAAATCGATTCAATGAAAGAATAAATAAGTCTGGTCTTTTGGTTTTTGTTTTTTTCTTTATTTTCAGTATTTTCCATTCTTCAAGTTTCATTTTATATGCTTTCACAGATTTTTTTTTTTTTTTTTTTTGAGCTTTAAATTGAATATTATAGTGTTTGTGTGCCAGCAGGACTGGTAAAACTGTTCCCACAAAATGCATTGCAATTGATGATACTTTCTGGTGCTAAAGGCACAATGGTTAATTCAGTTCAGGTATTTCCTGCAGTTTATTCATATTCTTAATTAAATGTCAAATTTACGATTGCTGATTACTTTTTTCTTTGCTTAGAATAGTAATATATCTCTAAAAGTCGCTTCGAATGATTTCGAAAATTAATTTTGGCTTAGGAAAGTGATTTTCAAGTTGTTTGCATTGTTTAGTGTGGTGTCTTACTGTTTTAATTTTATGATTTCAAGACAGTAGATGATAGGTTGTAGGAACATGTTTGATGTTCCTTGGAATTTCAGTGATTTTTTTTTATTGCAAATTTTGTATTTATAATAGCAATTTTTAACATATCTGAATCAATCACTGACATGTTTAAAAAAAAAAAAAAAAAAAAAAAAAACTATGCAAATTAACAGATAAGCTGCGAATTGGGTCAGATTGAACTGGAAGGACATCGACCACCGATGACGATCGCTGGGCGAACATTGCCATCCTTTCGTTCTTTCGATACTTCGCCGCGAGCTGGTGGATTTGTCGATCAACGTTTTTTGACAGGCATTAATCCACAGGAACTATTTTTCCATACCATGGCTGGACGAGAGGTTTTTTCAAGTTTTATCATTGAGCATGCCTATCAGAAAGAGCATGTTTTTCTTATATTTTCCTGACCGATTCACGGAAATTAGAGATAATGGTTGCTCATATAAATTTATTCGGAAGATGAATCATGCTTGAATAGGTTTTGAAAATAAAATTTTTTACAAAACATCAATTTTTAAATCCGATTAAAAATGTATTTATTTAGCTTGGTTTAATGAAGGCATGAAATTCTTATTGACTTGAACTTTTTCTTGTGGTATGGTGTTCTTTTTTATTTGATTCGCAAAATCCGATCTTTTTGTCCACTTACTAAAATTTTTTTTTAAATGAATTATGAAAATCAAGAAATGACAGGGCTTGATTGATACGGCTGTGAAAACATCTCGATCTGGTTATCTGCAGCGTTGTATTGTGAAGCATTTGGAAGGTTTGGTGGCTCAATACGATTCTACTGTGCGTGATCATGATGGTAGTGTTGTTCAGGTACTTTTCTTTTATCATATATTAGATTTTTAGTTGTTTAAATATTAATATGTATATTCAAAATAATATCAAAATATATATTCAAATATTCTTCTTCATTGAATGAATTATATATATTATATTACAGTTCCGGTATGGAGAAGATGGAATGGATGTTTGCAAAAGCACATTTATGAATTCTAAGCAATTTGATTTTCTGGCTGATAATATGCAAGTGTTACGTTCGCATATATTACCGATAGATTATGATGAGAATGATTGGGATTTGAAAAAGTGTGAAAAGGCATATAAAAAGGTAAGTTTTCTGTCGAAACAAAAAATGGAATATTACAAATCTTTGTCAGTTTTGTAATTTCGAATCCTTTTACTGATTTAAATTCCAGTTTTTTGGAAAACAAATCTTTTGAGAATGTTAGTTATCTTAGAACAGTAATGCAGTATTAGATTACGTTTTATTTTTTTGTACTCTGTGATATTCTATTCGTGAGCATTTATAAACGCTAGAAAATTTCTTTTTTTGTAATATTCGTGACTGAAAATATTCAACTTATATCGAGATGGAGGACTTACTACAGATAGATGAAGTTCTGATCAGACCTGTTTTAACATGGCTATATTTTTTAATCAGATTGGAAGTTTTTTTTTTTTTCCTTTTTTTTTAAGATCAAGAAATGGCGTCGAAAATATGGTGTCAAAAATAATGGGAAAATATATACGAGTGGTTATGTAGAGTTTTCTAAGGAGTATAGAGGAACACCGAGAGAAAAAATTCAGAAGATGTGGTTTGAATTGACTGATGAAGAGCGTTATGAGTATCATAGCAAGGCTGGCAAAGCTTGTCCGGCTGCTGTTGATGAGGTATTGATTCATTTTCTTTTGAATGACGTACTCTTTATGTATGCATTTCATAGACATATCCGCATATTTTTATTTTACTACGGCGTGATTTTTTTCAAAGTGCTCAGTGCTCGGGATAGATTTGAATATATATTTTATTGGCGTATTTATAAATCATTAAAACACATTTCAGTCACAAATTTGACTCTTCTCTAAGTTATTATTTTCTTTCTGCCAAAGTTTTTTTTTTTTAGCCTACAAAATTAAATATTAAAGAATATGGAAATGTGTATTTTTTATTTCTAATGTTTTGCAGAAGATGAATCCAAATCGTTCTTTGGGTGCTTTGCCACAGAAACTTCTTGACGATATAGATGAGTACATACATCTCAAGTCAAACACTGGTACTGATATCGCGCTCGATACTTTTCGGAAATCTTTGTATTGGAAAGGTCTTTTCTTACAAATATATGAGAGGCAGGAAACGCTAAAAATTTTATTATCATATCTGGTGTTCCACATTTATTTCAGCCAGTAATTTTAAATGATTTGCTCATTTATATAAATTTCTTCGAGTTTTATTAAAAATAATAGTTGTTCAGCCTTTTCCTTAATCCAGATATGATTGCATTATAATTTATTTGAAGGGATGCGTTGTCGAGTGGATCCTGGTGAAAATGTTGGTTTATTAGCGGCTCAGTCTATTGGCGAGCCTTCTACTCAAATGACTTTAAACACTTTCCATTTTGCCGGAAGAGGTGAAATGAATGTTACTTTGGGTATTCCTCGATTGCGCGAAATTTTGATGACTGCTAGTAATGATATTAAAACACCCAGTGCAGAAGTGAGTCCAATTTTATACTTATTTTCGAATTTTATAATGTTGATATTTGCAAAATTCATCGCTTTACAACCGTTGTAAACGTTTTTTCGTAATTTATCATCTTATTATTCGTAACTCTCTTGCAGAATTGTAAAATGAGTGAAGTCTAAACTATTTTGCGTTCAGTGGCGGTTTAGTCTTGCCTTCATGTACTTGATAATTCTGTTTTTGGTGACGACTTTTAGTTGCAAAATATAGTTTTTTTTTTTTCGCATAAATTCAAAATTAGTTTAATGTCACCCTTGGGAGCTTTGCTAATTCTTTTTTTTAAATTCAGACTTCACTCATAGAAACAAGTAGAGTATGCTATTAATTACTTCATTTTAATTAATAATTCATTTTTATAAAAACTTTAAAGAAAATTTTCCTAGTTCTGGCAGAATTACAATGTAATTTTCATAATCAAAGTTTCGATTGTCTCCTAAATAAGAACTTTTTTAATTCAGATTCACATAAAGCCGGGTACATCATCCGAGCGTGTTGAAGCCATCAAGCGAGAGTTAGGCCGAATTTATCTAAAAGAATTGATCAAAAAATTTACAATCGATGAACGTGTTAATCTTCATGAAAAGTGGGTTTTAGATTTCTTTTATCATTTGATATTAATGTCTCTGGATTTGTATTCTCCGGATTTGCATTTTTTCTTGACCTTTATGTTTGTTCTTGCATCTTTTAAACCTTAGAAATTGAGGATTTAAAATTACTTAATATTTTAGTGTTTTACTTAATGTTTGGTTATTAATAAAACATTTAATGTTATAATGGAATGTTTTATTTGGTTTTTAAAGAAAATAGTTCTGTTATGAATCATTTGTAAATTCTTATTGAATTTATTTCATTTATTTATGTACAGTTATTCATAGTTCTTAATATGTTAAGAATTGATAAAACTTAGGATGGATCCATTTGCAGAGAAAATTGGCGCTGCTACGACCTTTGTATTGAATTATTACGAGCGAAAGAAAGAATTGAATGTATCCGGCACATATCACGTCGTCGTATATTGGCGGAAGTGGAACGTCGATTCGTAAAAGCAATTGGAAAACGTATTTCAGATCGATGCAGAGAGATGACTGATTATCAGGCATTACAACATAAGTCAGTTGTATTTGTCACAATTTTTTACCTGAATTCGATAATAATAATCTTTCTTTTTTTTTTTTTTTTTTCGTTGCTTTTTTTTTGCTTCATTGGATTTTTGGAAAAATGAAATTCGTTAGAGTTTATGCATTTGTCATATATCTTTTTTTTTAATTTTATAAATCTTTCTTTTTTTTTTTCAGAAAATTGAAACTAAACAATTTGATTGTTGATGCTGGGAGCGAGGAAGAAGTACCAAAACCCAAGAAACAGGTAATGATTGCTATAAATTGAACCATTTCAGTGATGTTTTGGTAACACAATATTCTTAGATTCTTCTTGTTTGGCTAAATAAATAAAAATTATTTAAGCATTCCAATATGTTACGGTGTAAAATCGTAACACTTTTAATTTCTCCGTAGAATTGAGGTGGGCATCCAGCAGAGAAGATTCTTTTATGACGAACGCGAGAGTATGATTGAAGACAACATATTTTCAAACATTCGTTTTTAGTTAAATAAGGCTTGTTGAACTGAATATTTCAGATTTTCGGTGCAAGCTATTTATATAATCGGAAAATTGGAATCTACAAATTAAATATTAGAATGTAGACGAGAGGAAAAATAAAAAACAAAGAAAAATAATATCTTTCAATGAAAGTGAAATTGATGAAGTTAACAGTTCTTATATTTTGAGAGTTTTTTGTTTTTAGGATGACGGGATGAGTAGTGATGAAGAAGTTGATAGAGGAATTGATCTAGATGCTGATGGAAGTCGTATTTTGAAGCGTCACTTAGATGATGCTGCAGAATATGAAGGTGAAGAAGATGAGCAACAAGTCGTTTTATTACAGCAAAAAGTTGAGGTTTGTATCTCTTCTGCTTTGTAATTTCTTTCCACCTTTTTTTAATTTAAAACTAAGGATATTGTATGTTCTTTTAATTGGTTGTCAGCAATATATTTCCTGACTGTATTGCAAAATGTTCAGGACACTTTCATGGAAATATCGACCGAAAGTGAAGAAGATGCAGAAACAGCAATTGGCCGAGATGAAGATATAAATAATTTGTCTGCTGCTGAACGACTAAGATCTCAGGAAGCAGAAACTTCCCGTATACAGGTATTTATGAGCGTATTTTTCCTGCCATTAAATTGTGAAGTTCTGTTGGTTTTCGTACTGCTTATTTTTTTGTAGCTAGCAATGCCAAATACTTATTTTTATATGCAATTTGATGTCTTTTTTTCGAAATAATTTTTAAGTTCCAAAATATTTCGACATTATTTTCCTGATGAAAATATTATGGTGAAAATTGCTGTTTTGTCATGATTTATTTGAGAGCGAGTTTTTTAAGGAAAGTAATAAATTCCTTCATATGATTTTAAATGTGTCATGGAATATCCAATCCGGTTTCTCAATATAATTGCGATTTCTAGTCGTAAAGATTTTCGCTTATTTGAAAAAAAAAAAATATTAAATCTTTTTATTAGATCTGCATTTGCTTGCAGAGTGTCATTGCATCATCACCGTTGGTAAAAGACTACAAATTCGATGTAAAAAATAATCGATGGTGTATTATCACTTTTCAAGTATGTTTTTATATTAAAGCATTGTAAGAACAAAGTAAATACATTTCTTTTTGAGATTATTTTTTTGCGATTTTGAGTACATTATTAATATTTCTTTAGTAAGCTATCTTTCTTTAACATTAGCTGTTTTCTAAATATGGCACGCTGTTTGTCATTAGATCTTTTAAATATTGAAGCTTAAGCATCAAATTCATTCTGAGTTGTTGGGGATTAATTAACATTATGATAGTTTCTATGAAAATGTTGTAATATTTTCAGTTACCATTGAACACTAAAACAAAATTAGATGTTGGAGCCTTGGTTGAAAGAGAATTAGAAAATTTCTTAGTCTGGGAAACACCAGGCATTGAAAAGTGCATTGTTCGCTGTGAAAATCGTGGTGATGACCAGTATCAGGTTTTAGCTACGCAAGGTATTAATGTGCAGGTGAGCAATTTTATTTCTGTTAAGAAGCAATTTTTTTATTTCTTTTATACACTGACCTATGTACAATTTTAGATTACTTTCGATATTTTTTCTATTTTATTTTTTCACTTTCAATTCATTCTTTTTCATTCTTCGAATCAGGGAAAATCTAACAGCTAGAAAATTTCCGTTATTCTGGTTTTAAGTCAAATGATTGTTATTGTAAGCCAAATTATAATTCTGTCAATGTTAATGCTGTTCTGCTGTTGATTAGAGATGCAATAATTAACCTACTGCTGTTTATAAGTCATTCTTAATTTATTTATAAAACTGAAAATGATATATAGTTATACATAAGTTTGTGAATATGACTTATCACCGTTTAAATTGATTTATTCATATACTTACTGAATTATTACTTCATATTTCTTCTGGAAATTATTTTTAAAATATTTTTATAGGCACTGATGAAACATTCGGATGTTCTCGATGTGAATACGTTATATTCTAATGATCTGAACATGATATATAATAATTATGGTATCGAAGCGTGCGGTCGAGCTTTAGTAAAAGTTAGTGAATGAAAGAAATTTTATTAACTCCTTCCAGAAATTCTCTGTCATACTGTTCATTCATGTGGTAAATATTGGGAAGGGAACTTATAAGATGTGGATCGACTTTGTTCAGCAAATCTTTTTTCGTTGAATTAATCCTCTACTACATATCTTGTTTTATTAATGTTATAAAGTAGAAAAATCTATGGTTTAACCGAAAGATTAAAATTGTGAAGTTTAAAGTTTGTAATTTAAAAAGGGTACTTGTCGCGGAAGTTTTTAATTATGCGTCAAGGACGAATTCTGTTTGAAGAAAGAATTTATTAGCAACGGAACAGTTATGAACAAATAACTATCCAAGAATATCCAAATAACATCACTCAATATTCTTTCCTTTGTCACTTGTAGAGAAGAGATTTCTTGATTGTCTGCCAACCATTCGCTTTGAACTTCTGCTGTTGCTATTAAACTCCAAACAGAACTGATTGCACTCCAAAATCCGGATCTTTTATGTCGTTCCGGGGTCCTTCTTCTTTCCTGATTCACGATTCGTTGCTCATGGTTGATCGATCTCGCTTTATTTAGCCTAAGCCGAAGCATGTTTATCCTTTTATTTATTGTTTTGTCGGCAAACATGTTTACCGACTTGTTAGTCCATTTGAAACTATGCGCTTCTTGAACTTTACTACTCTTTGTTAATATTAATTATAATTTTCGAATTTTTCCGACAATAGTTGGATGTAAAGAAAGACAAGCGGATTGAGATGTAAGAAAAGGTAGAAAACAATGCTTTTAATTGACTTTATTGTGATGACTATTAATTTTTTGCTTAATGGTGGGAAATGATATACAAGTAAAATAGGCTTCGATTTTTAAATTTATCAAAGTTAGCGGGGTGATTAAGCATAAAATGATTTCGTTATATAAGTTTTAAGTTTCACGAGTTTCGTTTTATGCCTTTTGATTTCAAAAAATGGAATACGAAACGATCATGGCTTAAACGGATTTTAAATGATTTACAATTTATAGAAGGGACATTATTTTAAATTCATTATTGCTGACTTCTTTGCTTGAAATTTCAGCATTGAATAAAATAACTTTAAATGTACTGTTCATTAATTCAGGAAATAGTTCGTGTTTTCACACCATACGGGATTGATGTAAATTGGCGACATTTGACACTTGCTGCGGATTATATGACTTTTACGGGAAGAATTCAGCCGTTTAGTCGTGGTGCAATGAGTTTAAGTGCTTCACCGCTACAGCGGATGACTTTCGAAACAACAATCGCATTTATGCGTGATGCCCTTATAAATGGTTGGATATCTTATTCATATTCGAATAAATTTCCACAATTTTTGATATTCAATTTTTCAAGGGTTGCAGTAAGCTGAGCATTCAGAATTGCTGAATTGGTAAATCGCATTTCAGCTATTCTGGCAACCAACTAAAAAATTAAATAAAATAAATAATTTAGAAAACAAAGCGAAAATTTGGAATACGCTTTTTTTTTTTTTTTTTTTGGAAACAATTTCAATTTGCAAAATTCGATTCTTTCAGGTGATCATGATCATTTAGTGTCTCCATCATCTAGATTAGTGATTGGTGGATTATTACGTGGTGGTACCGGAATTTTCGATCTTATGCTACCTAAACTTCATATTTAACTGTTTATAGAAAATTTTAGTAGTTCTTCCATTTCTCAGGCATTATAATATTGCTTTATATGGTATGTTTAAGGCTTTTGTTTGTATATTTTGATTCGTCTTTTCTGCTGAAGAAATTCATAACTTTTCTTCTCTGTCAAAAGCAGTATTTTTGTTTTGGAGTTCTTAGAAAATTTCTTGAAACTTTTGTGGGTTAACGAGGGTTTATTGCGACTAGTTTCGAGTATTTCGGATTCTAAACAAATTAGGAAGAATTCTTTTCTGTATTTGTCTGAAATTTAAGTGGCAATTCTCGCTTTGAAATGTTATTGTTTCCATGCTATCGGCGTTGTTGAAAGTATTTATTTCATATAAAAAATACTATTCTTAGCCTTTCATTCCTTGAATTTTTAATTTGACGATTGTATGCTTTTTTCTGTTGCTTTAACACGCGTTTATGATCTTAATACTGCAGTTAAAGTTGAATTTTGGGTAATTTTTTTGTAATCTGATTCATTTTCTATAAAAACTTGATATTGCATGTGTAGGACAATTTATGTGAAAAAAAAGTCTTTGCAGATTGTTATTATCAATATCAAGAATGGCATATCCACTATGATTTTGAATGAAAATTAGTTGTAATCCAATGATTATTGGAACGGATCTAGTAAAAGTATTTCACTTATTAGAAAGTTTTAGAACAAGAAATTTATAATGTCTTACTTTATCTGTACTAATTATTTGTCTTGCTGTTATCAAATTGATTTTGTGTTCTGATTGCAAATTAGTTTGCTAAGAATGGGAACAGAAATAAAAAAAAACTGGAAAAGAGGATGAAAAAATCTTCCGAGTAAACAGAACTGCACCCAATAATATCGATAATCTGTCAGATTTTTTTGATTTTTGAAGTTCTAATGGATTTATTATCCTATTGAGATGATATCAGAAATCACTTAAGATTTCTCATTCAGTTGATGCAAATAGTTTTCTGATATTTATGTATAGACCATTTATAATGATTAATTGAAAGATGAAAATAAAAGAAGTGGTGAAAAAAAGAATCGTCAATTGAATATGCGTGAATACAAAGTTGAATTTTGTAAGTTGATTCAGTCTCCGTTCACTAAGATCGATTTAATGCCATGTTAAAAAAAAAGTTGTATCGAACATAAAATCATTTCTTAATGAATTCCAAACGGTGATGTTACTGGTTAAACTGATCATTGAATTGTTATATTACATATGAGAATTGTTAAGTAATATGTCTTAGAAATTCAATTGATAATTGTTATTCATATCTATTTTTTTATTTGTGGAGCTCAGCAAAATAAAGCAATTAAAATTTCGTTGTAAATGTCTTAGCACAGATTATTTCATCAATTTCACTTCATTGAAAGACACTCATTTTCCTTTGTTTATTATCTTTGCTATCGTTCACATTCCAATACTTAGTTTTCATGATTCCAATTTTCCGATTACATAAATTGCTTCTACCAAAAATCTGGAATGCCCAACCCAACAAATATTAATTAACGATTCAATGTTTGGAAAAGTGGAATGAAGTGAAATATGTTCTTTTTAATACATCCTCGCTCCTGTCATAGAAAGAATCTTCTCTGCTGAATGTTGATCTCAATTCTTTCTGAAAATTAGAATTTGTACAATTTTACACTGTAACGACTGGAATGCTTAAATTATTTTTATCTACTTAGCCAATCAAAAAGAGTCTAAGGAATATTGTTTTGTCACTAAAATACCATTGAATTGGTTTAATTTCTAACAGTCATTAACCTATTTCTTAAATTTTGGTGCTTCCTTCTCGTTCACAGCACCAACAATCAAATTGGTCAATCTCAATTTACTGATAAAAAGGTCAATTTTCAATTTACTGATAAAAAGGTCAATTTATTATAAAAACCTATCACATGAACAACTTTTTGGCTCCAAAATGTTGAAAATTAGTTAAATAGATATTAATTTTGCAGTCTATTTGTTCAGTACGACTGCCTATCTTTTCTTTTCGTAATTGGGAATTATTTTAACAAATTAGTCCGAAAACAGTTCCTAATGTCAACGATCATATTTTCTATGATGAAGAGAAAACATGGGCAAAGTAAGAATATTCTGCACCGAACAAACTGATGAATTTTGTCTTTGATATCGATGACGATGTCATCACCAACAGAGGATGGAGTTTGTCGATAAGGAATTGCAATTATCCTTCGTTACCGTAATCAGCAAATTTCATTATCACTCCGCTATGTTAAAATAGATTCCCACTTGCTAACTGATTCATTACATAACCACAGCACTGCAAATAGTCAACAATTAAATTAAAAATGAATTTTATTTTTAGCTTAGTTTCTGATTATTTCGCACGAATTCAATTTATTTCCATTATTGTTTCTCAACCCAAATCAATATGCCTACGTGCATTCCTTTCCAATGTCGCACATCGTTCGCAAGATTCGTATAGATCCATAAATAGAAATGATAAAACATTGCAAACTATATCATACTCATCTCAAATTGAAGTTTCTCAAAAAAAAAAAAAAAAAAAAAAAAAAAAAAAAAAAAAAAAAAAAAGGAAAAAAATTTTCGGGCCCCCAATTTTTGGAATGTTTTTTAAAAA
>KZ271555.1:7773-75696 GCA_002249935.1 Onchocerca flexuosa
AAAAAAAAACGCAAAAACATAGAATTCTAATACGGCATAAAATTTTGTACCAATTTTGCAGTTTTGCTTGTGGATGCTTGCGGTTCGTCGAGATGTTCCGCAGCTGCTAGAAGGCGTCGTTTGAGTGGATGGCGATTTTCATGCAATACGGGAGAAGAAACTATACTACTATTGTCGCAAATATTCGACTTACGTCCAATTCTATCAACTGTTCCAGTATTTGCCGAATTCTGTTGTCGCACTATTTGAAGATGTGCAGCGGCTGCTGCTGTTGATGATGATGTTGATGAGGATGCTATTTGTGAATGTACTTCAGCCCGTCTTCAAAAAGCATGAATGAAATGTAGTATAATTAGTTAATATTATTCCTTATCATAAATATTATTCTGACAATAAGATGGTACAATCAGTGTATTTTCAATAGAATTTGTTCTTTCATTGACTATTATGAAGTATTTTACAATAAAAGTAAAGAAAGAAAGGTCTCAATTATTAATATTAAAAAAAAAAAAAAGCCGCTCTTTTTTTTCGTATAAATCTTGACTTAATAAATTTTGAGCTCCACAAGACAATAGTTTTAACATACTTCTTCGATACAAAGTTTGACAAATCTTTTAGAAGCAAATCATTTCCTTATTTGAAATCACTCAAGCTTTTGTTCATAGAAATATTATAGATACACTGGATGTTTATCTCTTGTCATCGGAACAGTATTTATGATAAGAAAATACAAAATTCAATATTTATGGCAAATACAAACATTAAGAAAAAAAAAGGAAATAAACCATAATGATATCATCAAACTTAAACGGTAGAAGACGCCGTCCTTCAGAAACAACTGATAGATGACGCATCGTTAAAAGACATTCGAAGAAGAATATGACCCAGATTAATCTCTATTCTAGAACCAATGAAAAGAAAAAGACTTGAAATGAAAAACGCTTTGTAGAATGAGGGAAGGTGACTATGCTTTGCGAGATAAATAGGTAATGTCCTAAAATCTGTCCTGTCATTGAATATCGGTATCTGACAGAGAAGGAACACAGTATAATTATTAGAATGAAATGGAAAATAAAGGAAAATAAATAAATATTTATGAAATTCGTAATGCAAAATAAAAATAAAAAGTAGAACGGACTTGCTGCAACGGATTTCATGAGCAACAAGAGCAGCATCATTTGGAAATTTTAATTCGCAATAATTGCATGTACATTTGTCCAGTGCTTTTACAATTGGATGACCGTTGGTTAATGGACCACCGGTAACTCGTAAAGCAAGTGGCTTATGCGATTCATAAAATGACTGACCGTGTGTAAATTGTAAGCGTACGTCTCGCAAACCTTAATAATGTAAAGATTCTAGGAATAGATATTTACACTTATACATAAACAAAATTTTCACTTATTCATATATGCTAAAACCACATCAATTCTGCGTCAAAATGAAAACAAAAAAAAAGTATAAGTGAACTGGAGAATACCTGGTGAATTACTCTGGCTTCTGATACCCGTTTCAAGTTCAATGGATGATTGTGAGCCTACTTGACGATGATATGGACGCCTTTTGATAAGACCCGGATTTTGTTCCAGAATTGCTTCATTTTCACTAATCAATCGCGAAATGTGTTCCTTCACCGATTCTGCACTTGTCAATAATCCAACATTTCTATTATCCGCTACAACCGGCTGTGATATATCTTAAAGATGTTTCATTTCAATTTGTTTCCTAAATAGTTAATTACGGGAACAAAACGGGATGTATCCTCCTTATCCAAGTAACGTTGATTTGATCATTTGTGACCATTAACTGTACAACAGAAGAGCTGATCATTCGTCCCTCTTACATACCGTTGAATTATTACTAATCAGATTCAGCCTAAATTTTTTAGTTGCTCTATCCAATTCCTAATTTTGCTCTAATTAATCTACAACACTTTATTTTCAAATTTTCGAGATTAGAGAACCTATTTCCTAAAAACAAACCTATTTTATCATGTGTTGTTGGATTTCGAATCACTTGTTCCGCCAGCAAATTTTCAATCAATTTCTGTTGTTGTTGAGCAGCTACTGGTGTTCCAATTCCATTTTGAACTAAAGCATTACTACAATAACCATCACCACATGGAATTCATTTGAAAAGGTAGTTTTTAAGATGGGGCGATTCCTCGAAAAATAAACATTACGTGAAGTTAACATGCTACTTATGCAGTCAAATTAGATCAAATCAGATAATCTTAATGATACCGAAAATGCTATTCTGGAGTAAACTGACTATAAGCACCTCGGCATACTAATGTTAGTCAATATGAAAGAAAAAATAGATAGCAACAAAATATACCTTGAATTTGAGGTGGCTGCTGCGGTTGCTGCACATGATTGGTAGCAGTAAGCTGACTCTGTTGAAGTAATGCCGCCAAATGTGGTTGGTAATAGGCAAACGGATTGAGCAATTGCGCCAATGCTGCTTGCACCTGACATTTCATGATACTTACTTAATGGGAGAAAAGGATTTTGTGGCGTCTAATTCAAGAAAAAAGAAAATAGTAAAGACTGTGACAAATTTATCAAACCTGTTTTGCGTCAGTAACTAAGCGGTAGCTTTTGTGTAAAAGGATCAACCAGAAATGCAACCAAAAATGAGTTCATTCATCAGACACATATAAATCAAACTATTAAGAATAACAATCGTGATAACGCGTTGCATCATAAACTGCAAAACTGCAAACGAGCCTACCTGTTGTTGCAGCGGATTCTGTTGCAGCAGCAACTGATTGATCGCAAGTGCCTGCGCTGCATTTGCCAATACAAATGCTTGATTCTGTTGCTGCTGTTGTTGTTGTGACTGTGGTGCAGATGCAGTTTGCTGTTGTTGAGGCGGAACGGATTGCTGTTGTTGTTGTGCAGCAACTGCCACGGCATTTGCTGCTGCTGCTGCTGCTGCCGCCACAGCAGCTTGCGGTAATATTTGCGTCGGCGGCGGAAGAGATGGTGCCGTTTGCGATACTGCTGCTGCCGCTGCTGTTCCTTGCAACAGCTGCGACTGTGCTGCAACAGCTCCAGCCGAAAGAAATTGTTGGTAAAGAAGGTGAGCTGCAGGAATTGGGGTTGCTGAAACTTGCGCAGCTGCCAAGGCTGCTGCATTAAGTGATGCTGCGCTACGAGGCGATATAGCTTGTGCATCCTGAAATTATATGGTTGACTCCACATAATATAAATCATAGTGCTTCCCGTGCTACTCAGTAACTTGATCTTTTATAGAACTAATTAATTTATTTGTTATCAAATTACCTTCTCGCTACTTTCTAAAGTCTTTAATAGGTATACGATGAAGATATTCATTTGAAAGGAAGATTGAGACATATAAATGCACGGCAGCAAAAAGATGGAAAATAGTATTTCAATTAGAATGTGCCAAAAACCAGACCTGAGGACGTAACGAGCCAGAGGGTATGCCACACGGCGCTGCTGCTGCTGCTGCTGCTGGTTGTGCCACCGTCGGTAAACCACTTCCTATTCCGCCAATTCCGGTTCCACCGCCACCACCGCTTCCTCCTCCAGATACAAATGCCATTTCTGAAAAAAATATTACACCAATAAATATAAGCAATCAGTGTAATCTAAATAAATAATAATGATAGGGTTGACAAAAATAATAACGATAATTTCATTAATAACGACAACAATTAACAATAACCAGAAATAAGAATGTTAATGATGACAATAATAATAATTAAAGCACATACGAGCTATAGAAATGTGCTATGCAATCGAAACTGAGCTCCGTCAAAACATAATTCATGCCAACGAGTAAAAGAAAAAATCGCACACAAAATTTCAAAATTAAATCGATTATTCAGTGAACAAAGAAATTATTTGCAAATATCTAAAAAAATTACCTCAAGCCTTCCTCTTGTCGTCAACACACAATCTGCTACGAACTGGGCAAAACTGGCATTTTAGCATATCTAAAAAGGTAATCTTATTAAATGGATTTGGAATCTCAGTGCGATTTTTTTCTTTTTACTTTTCCTTGTTACCATTGAATATCACTCTCTTGCTTCGTATCTTATTCGAAAGATTATATAATCTTGCAAGATACAAATTTTGGGAAGGAATTTAACTGATTCATTCACAACAATTCCATATCACCCATCATTGGATGGATATGTATGTGGAAGGACTGTGAAATGAATTATGTGACAAACAAAAATCGATCCATTTAATATTAGTCCACTTAGACGCATATTTCTTTTCAAAAAAGTATGTAATAATAAAAGGACTGAGAAAAACTATTACACTGTATTCCTGCAATGAGGTGGACTACATCAAGGGCCAATTGTTTAAATATTGTATAACGAGAATTTCTTTGGAAATGAAATAAAAGAAAAATTTAAATTTTGAGACTAATTTCTTCAAAATTAATTTTTAGTCACTTTAAGAAAAGAGTTCCAAATGATTTAAACTTATTTGCGCTTTCCGCCATCAGGATATTGCGTTTTCTGATAAGTGGTGTGGTATGATTCTGAGATACTAGATCTCATTTCATATTTCAATGTTTCAGTATATCCCAAGTATGAGGAAATGTGAATTTGGTACAAATCCAAGCTTAAGCAACTTTGCAACCACCGTGCCACCACCTGCTTCCTTTTTGAAATCCACAAATTCCAATTTAAAACCATATAATTATCACCATAACCGTTATCACTACTACCATTCGTTATTTCAGTTATTCGGTGCTACTGTATTCACTAGTAAAGCAATCGGCAATAACTAAAATGCCGCATTCTGGCCAGAATCATTGCTACCCCATAATCAGTATTAACATCACCTCAGCAGAAATTGAGAGTCGGAGAAAGCTAACTAAAACTTACGTGAAATTAATTATTCAACGAAGATTTTCTTTCCTTCCTGCTCTGATAACAAAATTATCAATCCTGAAATTAAACTCTTTCTTCCTGCTTCACACTTCCATGAAAAGAATGTCGCATGTACATCACTGATTATTAACGATTATTAAAAACGATAAATTAAATTATTTCTACACCTTAGACTTATCAGTTATCACAGGTATATATCACGAAGAATTCATGGAATATTTAGGATGAAACTAAGTTAATGAATGAAAGCAAGTCCGATATTACTCCATCTCAATTACCATTTGACTAATTGAGGAATTCTTGGATTTTAGGATATTTCAAAACCACGAAACTTGGAAACAGTTACTTTTTATCAGTTAATTGATAACGGGACGTTCTTTATGAAAAAGAAATCCATTTAAAGAAATTTCACTAGACTGAATTCTAATTTATTTCACAAAACCATTCCATGAGCAAATATCATTTCTAAATGATACACAATATGGTCTGCAATTATTACTCATCTATCAAAAAGCATTTCTTCTGTTTTCCATGTTTCTTCGAGCAGAGTCTTTATTTTAAGCCATTAATCAAGCATGATTTCGCAGTTATTTCATGAGATTTACAATTTAAAAATTAAATTATAAGTACTTGAATCTCAAAAATTTTTTTAACATCAGAAATGGTCAAATTTTAAAACGTTTTTAATTGTGAGGTCGAAAAATTACAGTGAACTGTTAATTAGTTCACTTTAAAAGTTTTTTGAATGGAAATGGATTCACATGCAATAATGACGTCCGTTACAACTTTGATAATAGCACTGATGATAATGCTGATAGTAATGGTATGTCTGCAAAGCTAAATTAAAATTCATTTGATTGTAGGAAAATAAAAACCAGAATGATGAAATATCATTATCGTTATCGTCATCACTATAATCATTATTATCACAGCTTTCAACATTATTATCGCTAGTTACAGTGATGTTCGATAACGAGATAAATTTAGGAGTAACAATATCATTAGAGCAAATTTAAAATTATAAAAAGCACAGAATACTTGGCATACAGCATTCTGAACAGCACTGTTCTGCACTTTCATCTTTAAAGATCTCAATTTAACCAGTGTTTAAATCAAAAAGCAGAAAGTGATGTGAATGAGAAAAAAGAAATGATTTCGTTTTCGTCTCGATCAATTTACAGTCATTGTTCAATGTTCAATATCGATTTTAGTGGGGGCAACATCGGGAAGTGCGTTGCTTTGCGGTAAGAATATGATCATCATCATCATCATCATCATACAACAGACTGCTGCAGGAATGAAATGAATAATTACATCTTTTCCAATTACAAATATGTGAAACGAATATTTATGTCAACAACCCTTCCGCAGTCGTTTCTCGGATAACGCTGCTACTAACCAAATCAATCACGCATCATATAACAATGATTTGTACACACACTTTGTTCCCTAGTTGTTTACCAACATTACTACTACCACTACCACTACTACTATTCCAACTACATTATTCAAGAAGTACATAATCACGCTGGTATCCTGACAAACGAGCCAAGGTGATGATTAAATTACACAGATACCTTGACAGATGCGAACGATCTGAAAGTAATTCGCAAGGGAACGTCGAAATGTTCCACATTTACTTTATCGGTGCTTCGCTTATTCCCAATCCCATATCTTTTCTACTCACCAATTCAGGTCTATTTTAAAATGGAAAAATGTCTACTGTCCCTGCATATAATGATATATTTCTGAAAGCAGCAAATACTTGATGTGAAATTTTAAAAAGTAACAGAGAAAGACAAATCTCATCAAGTAAACAAAATAAGTTCAAAGTCAAAAGGATGTTTCAGGAAAGAGAGGAGAGAGGAAGAGAGAAAGTATTTCCCAATTACATTCTTTGCAGGAATAAACACTAAATTTTTCGATACATCAGAATCTTTTTTGAATCTAAAATGGCAATGAGAAGAGAAGGGTGTGATATGGTAAGCAAAGGAATATGAGTTGGATGAAAAAGGAACGTCAGACATCTCGAGACTGCGATTCTGTGAACATCGAAAAATGACGATCATCATCATCATCATCATCATCAGTTATCATCATCACCATCACCATCATCATCATCATTGTCCAAATTCTCGCATTATACTATCGATGAGAGGCAGGAGAGAGGAACGGCATTTTTTCAGGACTCATCCGGACAATGTGTCAGAACGAAGATGGACGGATAGATGGACAGCACACATGAAAACTTCATCTTGAACAAGTATAACAGAAAATCCGGAAAGAAGTAAAAGCTTAAAATCGATACTGAGCAAGATGTCCAATTAATGAACGGCTACTAATGAGTCTAATTACTTAATATTATGCTACTTCGTGCCTGCCTTCTCTCATATTTCAACGCTGACTCGGTTCCCTCCCTCACATTTCACGCCACGTCTCTGTTCACATGACAAATCGCGTTCTTTGCATGTTACGAGTTCGTTCGCTTTATTCAAAAAGTACGTTGATGATGTTGCTTTGGGAGGAGGGCAAAAAGTAGCAAACATCTTTATTCTTTGTGAGTTCAATTCCAACTTCATTATATCTCTCACAAACTTGGCTTACAGCGTCCTAATGTTTTACTATTATTTCAGAAATAAACAAAATAAGCACGTTCTTCACATGACTCACCATTATTTATCAGGAACCGTTGTGGGAATTCGAGAATTCAAATAATCATGAATAAATAAATTTAAACAACGCGCAAATACACGTATTCCTTATGTGCAAACATCGCAGATACACGAACTACCACTACCGTGCACATTTGCGACAAAGTACAAAAACAATATTTAGTTAGTTAGATCGCTGTTGGCGATGAAGTTCAAGAATCTATCTGGCTAATTTATTCAGCGTCATTAGATGAAATCAACTATGTGATTGCATGGAGAACATAAAGCATATATCTTCGAATTCTGTCAACGTGAAGGTTTCCTTTTTCCTTTGTGACATCTGAATGGGATTCCTTCTCCACCGCATAGATACCACAAAACAATAGATGAAGTAAGTAAATTTGACTGTGAATAGCCTTCACCGTTGAACAATGGGAGCAGATGGGAAGTGATAAATTCTCATAAATTATTTCGGGAACGGACAGAAACTGTGGAGAATGAAAAATTTGGCAAAACCATCTCAATTACAGCCATCTTCTCTCATCTCATTCCCGTTCTTCAGCGAGCGCAATATTTCGTAAAAATTTCAAACTTTTTTAAGTCTTAAAATGACTTTTTTCTTGCAGAAATTCATTTTTTAACTGTAAAAGAACAAATGACTGCTGCGTGAATATAACGCCGCGGATACACCGAATGACGATGAACAGAAATAGAAAACTGTGGATCGAAAATAGCGAACAAGGGAAAAGGAAAAAAAGTAGTGCAGACCAAGACATATCAAAGTTGCATCAGTCGACTTCTTCGGAATCACAGAACTTCCGAGTGATATTAGTTGAAATGATTTCATTCGTCCAATATTTGTACGAATTTTAATGAAATCTGTTCGAATTAAGAAGTTACCGCAGTATTAAGTGATGATGTCTAAAGTGGTCAGTATAATTCGATCCACATTATCAGTTGCTGTAAAATAATCGGTAAGTTATAGTAAATGTATGGAATGTGGAAAGCACGCATGCAATAGATAAAGCTTCACTGAGGTGGCAGTGCTCTAAACAAACATCTGATAAGTGATAAGATAATGTGGCAGCATTGTCAAGGCTGATGCTCTAAATGACTGGATCAGAGTGCTAAGCGCCAACAATCACTAACCTTCCCATGCTATCACCGAATCATCCCACCATCCTCCTCACTGTTCTTCATTTCGGTCAGTGTATCGCACGAACACCCCGTCTGTCATTATTTCGGAACAAGAAAGGAAACACTGTGGATGAGAAACAATCTGAGGCCGTTCTCCTCCACAACCATCGGTAGCACCGCCATTCCTCTTCTGTTGGCTTTTCCCCTCATACCGCACTGCCACCACTGGCCACCATCGCTAATCATACAGAACTCACCTCGAGAGAATTCCCTGAAGCCCAGTAATCCTTCCTGTCCTCTGCTTAACCAATCACACCAACAGACCGAGAATTAGCATCGAATCATGTCAAGTCTAACGTACCAGAGATAGAATCATCAACTGCACGAAATCTAACTTCAAGTCCATGACCTATGACATCACGCACGTGAAGACTCGTAAAGAAGAGCACACTGTGATGTAGTCCTCAACTCATAAATTAAACTCGACGTAACCCTAGCCAACCATAACAACAACAGCAATCACAACACAAGCACCAGGCGCTCTGTTGCCGATGACTGCCCATTTCACGCTCTATGAAGTCTCAATGAGTGTGCCGACAGAAAGTTTGTCGAAGATGAGAGCGCAGAGTGAAAAAAAGATGAGAATAGCTTTGTCCGAGGTGCGAGACGAACGTGAAAGAAACCGACGAGTACATAGAGTCTCGAGTAGGCGAGAGTTTAGGAAAGGCATGCATGGGAAGAAGTGATGGCTACTCATCTGAACGGAGCCATCAATCGTGGGAGTTCCCCCTATCTCTCACTCGCTCTCTTTCTCTGTTTGTCTTCCCCATTACTGATTGCTGCAACCAAATGACGCCAGAGGGAAAGGACACTTTTCCAGAGCAGGCAGAGCGACAGAATGGCAAGCATTCTCCAAATAATACTGCAGCAAGACGATAGGACATGCATACACACATAAGGCAGAGGGTCGTAGCGAGTCGCAGTGAACAAGCAGAGAGTATGGGTGTCGGACGTTGAAGAAAAGGCAGAGGTGCAAGAGGAGACAGAGAGCGAGAGGAGTGAGAACATTAGCCCAGTATCATTGTGACGTCACGTACCGCTGGTGTTCCCACGGACAGCAGGCGAACACTCCCCTTCTCACCCTTCTCGCACTCTGTCTCTCGTGCTTCCTTGTTGTTTGGAGCATATCGCTAAGAGAGGAGAGAGTGGTGGATGCTGTCGCCAGACACGTCATCCATGCGTCCTCTATGCTCTCTACCCGTCTGAAAATTGAAATGAAACGTCGCTAATAGAAAGTTGAGAGTATACTGTAGTAAACTTGTACAAATGGCCGAGCAACATACTGCTAATTTTCGATCATTATCGACCTGCACTCCCTAACAAAACAAGAATTGGTTACTGGAAGACAAAGATTTTTATGAATCTGACATACGGAGAGAAATCTCCTTCGATGTTGGGAGGGAGTGAAAAAGAGAGAGAGATGAAGAGAAAGAAATGGAGGTGAAAGAGCACAGAGTAAGTAATGTATTTTCGAGAAACCCAAAACAAAATAGCAGTCGCGATGCCGTTTCTCGTCCTCTCTAATCAACGAAATTTTCGAGTTCGAAACTTTCTCAAATTTGCGAAAAAATCTGGTTGGAAATACCGAAATGTGAAACAAATGAGAAGGATCATTACCGCTGATGAATTGTCGTTAACTGTCCCTTCTTCAGCAACAACAAATTTAATTTGAAGCTTTCCATTCAAATTTTCCCGAATGTAAGCTTCTGTGAGGGGATGAGAAAGCAACAACTGAACTGTACCAATTTGACACACTCCCTTCCCTTCATCAAAATGCACGATTCAGCGTAACCTTGCCGGATAGCAGTAGTTACCAGTGGGGATTGTTAGGTCGTTAAATCACTCAACCCATCTTTTCTCTTCCCATGACCAGTGGATTTTTATATTGGAGACTGAAGAGGAATTCGAGTTAAATGAATTAATTTTCCTGTTTCTAAGCATTTCAAAGTTCCACGTCAGGATTTATATTCGCAATAATGAAGTATTGCTGCAATTTTGTAAGAAGTAATTTCCGATCATCGAGAAGTAATCGAGCACTTTTTTCACTCTGTGAAAGAAATTGATTGAAAAGTGAAAGCTGCACAATAATAATGATAATAATAACAATAATAATAATAATAATAAGTAGTGGTAGAGCATTAGCAGCATGGCTGCCTTTTAGGGATGGATGAGATGAAGTGAAATGCCTATCTTCATCTTCTCCGAGTAACAAGCCTTCTATCGAAGCACTGAGGCGACAGCGGCTGTTGCTTAGCTTCCTTCCTCAAATCTTTCCGTTTGAATCTAAAACAACAACCATCGAGCAAGCAGTTGCCATGGCAAGCAGATAAGACACGAAACAATAATCTCGCCTTTTCCGGAAGCCAATGATCCAGATTGCTTGTCCCTATCAGCTGGATCACTTTGCCAAATTTCTTCATTAGCTCTAGAATCCTTTAACATCGACAACAATCTATCGTTATCATCGATAGATCACAAGTAATACAAAAGGTATTATTTGTGGATTCTAACTGAACACTGAGAATGTCACAAAAGCAATGCAGATATCTTTCTAATTACAGGACGATGTCTTGAACAAACATAAACATCAACTACATCCCAGTTTTCCGTTTCAAATTCTGCATCCTTCAAGATTACCGCTCCGGATTTTGTAATGTTACTATGATGTCCTCATTTTATATGCCAATACAAAACAGTTATGGAAGTAAACGCACCCTTATCAGCACATGTTATCTCAAGATTCACCAAACAAAAGAAATCAACGTGGATTTGAGCTAAAAGAAAAAACAATTAAAATCGATAATGACTGAAAAGACCCACGATCGAAAATTGTATTGTGCGCACAGGCATAATACAACCACTGATGAAAGAGAATTGCGAATACTCGTCAACGCTCACAGCAATTTATGCTCGCCAACAATACCGTCTAACACATTGATGACTGATAAAGCAAAAAGTAAAATGAATAAAATGAGTGGATGGATGGATGGTTCTCCTTCGACAGAAAGTCCACATCACATAACAAGGCTTTCACTAGATAAATGTATTATCACCTTCAGAAGACAGAACAAAGCTACGCGAAATAACAACAGCTAATTCTTCAACGACTCCATCTTGATTTTGATAACGACTGATAATAACAGTAAGTAGCCAGCAAATATAACTGAAGAGGAAAAGAAAATTACAGTAAACATACAAACATCCATTGAAAGTCTTTCAGTATAGCATGGCAAAAAGATTAAAGATGAACATGAAGAATGCATCCATCCAAATCAATAACTCCTTCGGAAATTCCGGAAACTGACATTGCTGTAGAGAGAAAAGGTACAGATGGACGGGAATAATCGAATTGTTTACATTAATTCAAGATGATCATAGCGTGGGATGGATACTAACTCTACTGTCGTTTTCTCCAAGAACATAAATGACAGGACATGAAAAACAAAGAAAGAAACTAACCTCCTGCCATATCTGACAATACTCGCTGTGCATCAACCTCTTGACCTTTCGATGACTTGTTGACCTTTACTCGATAACCTCATTGATCAGTGGTACTTGATGTTCTTTCATCTCTTCCCCTTATTTCTCCTTCTGTCATTACTAAATACTATAATGGCAACCGTTGTAGTAGGAATGGCAGTTGAGAATAGAATATTTATATGGTGTTTTTGAAAGAAAAAGAAATGTTATAGAAGAGAGAGGAACTATAGTGAGAGATAATCAAACAAGAAATTGAGATAAGAATTCGAAAGTTTGGGTGCCAAGTGGTAGAAGTGAAAATATAAAAAGAAAGCAGTGACTCATCATTTACTATCATTCTCAATTTCGAATAATAAAATGATGGTTGGAGATGTGTATATTCCACATCAGTTGAAAATTACTCTGTTTTTATCGATGCAGTGGGCAATTTAAAAAGTATAAACAAGCAAATATCGTCAGCAGTGGTTAAATAAATAGGTAAACAATTAACTTGACTGGTTTGTGGGACGAATTGGTTATTTGCTCTAACTTGTTACATTCTTCTCTTTCCACTCCTAGAGTCGCTACTACCATCGTCATGGGTAAGTGAAGTGGAAAGCTTGGGTAGCCAGGGACCTGTTCGGGTGCTATGCTGTGGAACATCCATCCCATTCGTTCATTAGCATCATTCATCAGCAATTTTAAATGAATGGAGCATCTGCTTTCCTCAGCCATCTATATTTAGACAAAGATGGACAGAGTTTTGTAAGCTAATGTTGAACGAAGAAGGTAAACAGAAGAACATTACTATCGAGCAAACCGTCCATAACTACCGCCACCACGGCGACACCTCGCAAAAAGGTAAAGACGACGATCAGACGACAGTTCGCTTCGATCAGTGCTCCTCCGAGAATGGCAATGAAAGAGCAACAAATTTGTGTATGTGTATGTCTGTGTGTGTGTGTATGTGTGTGTGTGTGTGTGTGTGTGTGTGTGTGTGTGTGTGATAGAGATGGTGGATGAGAGTGAGTGACTCTAGAAAGTTTGCAAGTTGTATTTGATGTACGTTTGCACCGCAAAAGGTTGGAAATGTTTTGCGGAGAAGGATGCGTGGGTGGAAGCGAGAAGGAATGGAATTGGCGATAATCGTCTGAAAGTGTTTGTTTGCGATGAAACGAGTATGAATGGGGAGAGAGTTGGGTTCGGCTTGTAAGTTGCGTATTTCAGATGCGATCCGTAAGGAAGGCTTACCAGTACCACTTCTAGTACTACTACGCATGCTGTGGGAATCGCTGGGCTGAACGAGGAACTAGCCAAGAAGAAGGAGAGACCTGGCCAAGAAGACAAGGACTCAAGGCACTTCTGGAGGGCGGGGTGAGCATCATTAGGCAACTCGGCCCCCTACTCAAGGCGAGAATATTCAGCGGGCGTCTCCAAGACTCACTCTGTCATCTCCGCACTCTCCCCTTTCTCCTGCCACTCTCTCCCCTGTTTTGTGTACAACATTTCAAGTGTGCTATGACGTCATCCAGGCATTTCCAAGTTGCAGTGGTGCAGATGGCAGGGTAGGCAGCTGGGTTGGAAAAGGGAAACTGGGGCTTTCCCTGCCAGATACTCCTTTCCCTCTCGCACCTCACCTATCCTGCAGGAATTTCATCGATAGAACGAAGAGGATGCCTGCCTACCCCAGATGAGTCATCACCTCCATTATCATTCAGGGAGAGTAGTGTGACATGACACATTCCTCGGGTGCTCTGATCATCCTCTCGGGAAATAGCCAGGGCGGGACAACAGTCACTGCCACACATCCTGTCCACAACTATCACGATGGATATGGCCGCTATCTGTCTCCTTTCTGTTTGCAACTAATCTAGATCGATGGATCGATCGGCTGATGATTCATGCACTCTGGAACTGCTTCTAATCTCGGAATCGCATATATTGTCGTGTCGTGTCATGTCATGTGTCCTTGTGTCACCAGCTGTCAAACACACACTTCTCATTTGCACCAATCACTTTAGAAGACAGGCGGAAGAGAGAGAGAGAGAGAACGTGTAGTTTGTGGTGCATGACGACAAAATGCAGCAATTCTCTGACATTTCCAGCTAACACTTCTCCTTGTTAACGCAATCATTATCACACACACACCCAGTACGACATGACATGAATGCTGCGAAATATCATCACAACCGTCTCCATAAAAAGGCGTACGGTGCAGGTTGATGAAGCCAGCGGACCGTTTGATTGAGGCGTCCATCGATCATCGATCCGAACGACCGATCAGTCACTCTCGATCAGTGATCAGCCGCATCTCATGCGTCCATCAGTCAACTTTCTTCTCTTCATTCATCCGATCCGAAACTTCCCTTCGCTTTCATCGCCGTTCCAGCTGAGCGAAAATGCCGGCCAGCAAACTTATTACTTCTCTCATCCTGCGATTCTTTCTCTTCACCTCTTTTTTCGTTGTTTGCAAATAAAACAATTTATGTCTGTTTGTGTATGTGTATGTGTATGTGTATGTGTATGTGTGTGTGTGTGTGTGTGTGTGCGTATGTGTGTGTATGTGTGTGTGTGTGTGTGTTTGTGTGTTTGTGTGTTTGTGTGCAAAGCATTACTGATGGACGAGGTTTGATCGGTTGAAAGTTGCGGAGTTGTGGTGGTTGTCGAAGTATCGCCGTAACAAGTCGTGTTCTGAGGCGAACACAGTCACGTGCGCTGCGCGAAAAGTAAAACGATGGGAATGGCTGAAGATTAACATCTGCAGTGCAGCCGGCATCATCCCTCTCGCATCCTCCATTCAACGAATTGCTGCTGCTGATGATGATGATGGTGATGTCCGATGCAATGCAGTGCAGTGCGAAATGCACCCGTCGTTGCATCTTTACATCTACATGCAAGCTACCTGCACGTGCACTTGCAAATATGCAGGCAAGCGAGTAAACATCTTCGTAATCGAGTGGCATGGCCCTCTCTCTCTCTTCCTCCCCCCGAACTATGAGAGGAGGACAGAGGACGAGACACACACGAACATCTACCCACACTTACTGAAAGTCTCTCGTTTTTCTGCCTTTCTCTGCTTCCTTCCATAGAACATGGTGATGATTGCTGATGACAAAGACGCCAGGTTCTATCCAAATTTGTTTGCAAATTCATCTTCCCCCTCCGTCTCTCTCTCTTCCTCTTTCTTCTGCTACTCATCCTTCAGGAGAACGAGAAAGAGAGAGAGGAAGAATTTACATTATTGATCATAAATTAACATCGTACTTTTAAATAGTATTTTCAGAAAAAGCAACATGTCGCGTTTTGTTCAGATTCGTCTTCCCCTCTTACCCTCTCGTCTCATAATTTTTCATCTGTCTTGTTTATTTTTCATCCTCTTCCAAACTTCACCTCATTCCCTAGACTGGTACCACTCCTCTGCCGCACTTTCTCCCTTCTTATTTTATCTTCCCTTTTTCTTGCTTTAAATAAAATCATTCGTATTCGGTTACGTCTAAGCTGATGTATGTCTTTTTTTTCCTTATTCTTTTCTCCTCTCTGACTTCCTCTTCAGCTATCGCCCTGTTGAGGAATGGTACTACTACTAGTGGTGATGGTATCATCTACGGTACCAGAAGTATCTTCAAGCCTACCTTCCTTTCCCTTACTGCTACTACTCGTCCAGTAATGAAGTAAGTTATTGTCCTATGCCCAGTATCACTGTTATCATCCTGGCCAGCCTCCTGAATCCAGAGCAGTGATTGTACCAGCATGTGTGAGCATATGCAGGCACGTGCAAATTTATAGTAATGTTTGTGAAGTGTAAACATATGTATGTCTTGTCTATCCAGTATTCAAGTGAAAGAGCCATTTCAGAAGGCACTCCTGTACGTGCCATTTCATCAGATCGGTCCATTTCTCTTCCGAAGTTCACTTCTACACCGCTAATCGACAGTTGAGTGGTTTTAAACTAAGCTTTCATCCTTTCAGTAATAAAAGAAGCCATGGTTTCGAGAGACACAGAGACAGCATTGCGGTTTCACGTGAAAGTAGTGCCGCAACATGATCGATTGTATCGTCCATCTTCGGCTGTTTCATTCTTTCCAGATCAAAGATCATACTTGTGATGGTGGAATGGAAACCATGGAAGGCCGAAACGAAAACGGGAAAAATACAATTTTTAAAAGGACTGGTTGGAAAGGCAAGACTGTCTGTCATAAGGCAACATGTTATAGTTGGTAAGGATCAATGATATATTTGGACGGGACGGCGATCAAAACTAAATTTCTGTCAGCATCATGAGATTTAATGGTTGTATATTTCATCGATCATGCGAGGAGAGGAAGATTCCAGAATATATTAAATAGAGATGTGGCAAGACTCTATAGATGAAAAATGTTTACCGACGTGATGGAACATACGAGGTGACATTTGACCTCTTCCAATCCCTTCATAGCAGCTGCTCGAGACCTTGCTTCTCGACATTTGAAACACACACTTCTATTCAATTCCAGTCATTTTTTTGGATTCATATGCTTCCCTTTTTTCTTTTTCTTCCTCTCCCTCTCTCTCTTTCTCTTTTCGTTTCTTTTCCAAATCAATCAATCTTTGCTCCTCAAGAATTTGTCGTCAAAGTTCCTTATAAACAGAAAAAAGAACATATTTTCATTTCTAATACCTCGAAATGGATTCCTGTTATCATCTTCACACAGAATACAATATTATTAAATGTTTGTAACCGAAAGGAAACACAAAAAGAAGGGATGAGATATGTGAATCCGATGTTGATGCTAAAAAGTATTTTGAGATTTACATTATTCCAAGACACATTCTTCTAAGAATGTGAGTAATTTAGGACAGATCTTATTTAATTCCCCAACCGTATTTTGAAGAAATCATAACAGACGAGGCATAAACGTATTGAGGCATCTAAGAATTAGGCATAACAATGAGCTATCGAAATGAACTTACAAATTCAATTTCAAAGATAAGAAATTATTTCTTTGAAATTTTAATAAATTAGAATTCTTTTTTTCGCAAAAGAATCCGTGCTAAATTTAAAATGTTTAAATTCACTTTTGATAGAAATAATTTAAAAGTCTAAATATGGAAGGAATTGATCGTACAATATTTCTTCCGATGTTATGCAGGTTTGATTTGAGAAATCACTGATCAGATGAATAATGATTGTGCGATTGGACAGTCAAGCATTGCATTGTTGCGGAATAAACGAACATTTTAGCTGAAATCCCTTTCTGCAGAAAAAGCGGTTTCACCAAAATGCTAAAACATGAAAGTTAATAATAGTGAACATTCAAGGGATCTGAGATGATGATGATGCTTCCATGATAATAATGCCATCAACGATATCTTCAAACACTAACTCATTCCTTTTAATCATCTAGCGAAAGAAGCTATGTAATGTCGTTTACAACAATCATTTTGCTTTCGGAATTTCACGAAATGTGATCTGCCTTATCTTTACAAGGCCTTTTTGTCAATATTATGTAGCAGTGACAACTCACCAGCATTCAATTAATCTCTTATTAATTTAGAAAAGGTCTTACAGTGAATATGAATAATGATACATCGATTCTCAAATTCTACTCTCGGTTTAGGACTCGAATGAAGAGGCACCAGAAATCTGCAGAAAATGGCTATAATAGTCTGTCCTCTCCCTCTTTCATTCTCCCACTACCACTAAATTTCCTTCCTCACAGAAGAGCATCTCAACTATTTCTTCTAAAATTGATGTCTAGTTAAAGTTCCAATATTTGTGATTAGAACTTTCTCAAGAATTACCCAAATATACTTCTGACCACAATAGTATTAAATAAGATGTCAATGAATGAAAGTTGATTTCGATGTATTCATCTTTTGGTTCCTTCAGAAATTCCATTTTAAATGAACAACAAAGTAATATTGATTAACCGAAAGACAAGCAGAAAAAAACAAAGCAAATCAACTGATGGCTAAGGAAACAAAGAAATAAGCTGATTCTGCCAAGATACGGCCCGATAAAGGACGAAGAACATCGACGACGCGGATGCTGAAGCAAGCGCAGCTTATGCGCACACTTTCATAGGAAATGCTGGGAAATTCATTGATTGATAGTAAATATTGATAATGTCATGCATAATCTGTCGAAAAAACCCGAAAAGTATAACTAATGCAAACAAGGGACATTAAAACTGAAAAAGCGCGAAAACAGTTTCGAATGAACCAAAACTAAACATTTACTGCCAAAATAATATACAGAAGGATTAACATGTTTCTCACCGAAACGCTCCGGTAAACAGATAGACAAAGAGGCAACCAATTATGAGGCGACATGTTGGAGATCAGGAGAGGAGCAGGAACCCGAAAGGGTTTAAAAGGCTCGGATTTTGGAGTGGGATCGGTTGTTCAATAAGATTTCTACAGCGAACCAGGATATACAGCGACAGTTTCTATGACAAAGCAACAAATCGACAATCAAGGCCGAATATTCTTTTTTAACAGCAAAGGAGGGGTAATCCTGCAATCGATTATCTTGAATATTCTCTAAAAATTGTTTTTATTATACAAGAAGATACATTCTTCCATTTATCAATAAAACTCTTTATTACTAAATGATTCGTTTCTGTCACACCAATTCCATCTTAATTATCAATAATTACAGGTCTAATAGTTGTCAGGAAAGGTGAAAGCAGCAAAGTTGATAGAAGGAAAGATTATCAGTTGTTTGGCTGAACAGGAAGAAAATAAATTTTTAAATTCAGCGGTTGAAAAAAGAGACAGCGGTCATTGTGAAATAGTAATAGCAAGGAAAGAACTTTATGCGATACCAACGAATTTGAGAAAAAACTTGCAGATTATTAGATGTAAATAACAATGGATCGGTTGCAAAAGATAATTCTAGAGGGAAAACTTGATATGCAAACTTAATGTAACTTAAATGAATCTTAGATTTTGGTCAAAAACTAAAGCAGTAAGATTCTAATAGCCAAATATCCGATAAATAGTGCAGACGACATTCTGACCATAATATATATCAGAAATTGACAAGTGTAAGAGTGGCATTTATGGGAGTCAGTATAGTACCGAACGACCATATAAACAATATGTGATAAGAATGTTCAGGATAGCCACTCGAGGAAGATTACCATAGGGAAACGAAATGCTACGGTGAAAAAATGTCATCTTCGATCATATATCCAGCAAAGTCAAAATGAAAAAGTTTGACGAACGCACAGGTATGTCATTTCTTGTCCTTGAGGAGCAGAACGAGGTGAATATTTCTTTTTGTGATTAATTCTAAAACGAGTATTGAAAGATCTTCAGTTTAAGCAATCTATAAAATATCATCTTGTTTGTAACAACAGTATGTTGATAAAATCAATAGCCACTGAAAGTCAGGTTCGGTCACGCACGTCAATTTTCATCGTAGAAAGGAATCTAGTAAAGCAATAATTAATCTGACCAAATATCATTACCTCATAGGCACATGTACATACCAGGATTTAAAATTTGTCAAGTTTAATAGGACAGAGATCAGTTGAAAAAGACGGGCATGTGGATTGCTAGCTAATTAAAACAAAAATATATCAAAGGTGAAAAAAAATGCACGATACAAAGACTAAGTTCACGTGAACTTTGATGTAAATAATTTGTTAAGCTAACATATTGGCCAGAATTTGGAAGAGAGAGAGATCAATGACCAAAGCGGTTCTTGGGATATAAAACAAAGAATGAGCATTTCACTGCAATTGATCAAATTGAACGCGAAACGGATTTTTAAACTTCCACGAGTTACACAGCTAAACTTTTTTTGTTGCACAAAAAGTGATGAGAACTGGCAGCAGCACAACTCATTCCAATACATCATCTTGTTTATTTTTCTCACATTTTGAGAGTTTTTAGAAAGATCAGTGCGAAGTATGTCGAACGAAGAGAAAGAATAGACGAGATCAAATTCCAAAGCAGAATATACAAGATGAACGCAGATTTGATTCGCAACAACGAAACAGAAGATGTGAGGTCAAAGGTCGGCTAGATGCAATGAAGATGTGATCCATCGATCCGTCGAGACAGAGTGCTGGATTTGATTTAAAGAGATAAATCTTCTGAACAATCTTTTTTTGTCGACTATCGTAAAGAATGGAAATTTCAATAGCGAAAGGAGTTCATTTATTGTAGTGAAATGATTTATCGAAAATTACCGAATGCGACGAATGCGAATCATTAATTATTAATGACGATCAATCTTCGGAAATGTGATAATATTTAAAAATATCGGTATTGGTATGCATTATCTAACTTTGAATTATTGTGTATCGATTAGTGATTGAAATGGATCTATGCTTCACTTCACTCTTCGATTATCACAATAATGAAAATCTGTGATAATGACAAGATACTTGATCAAAATGACAAATAGGGAATGGTTTTTTTTTTTCCAGCTCGGAAAAATTCGTCTTATTCGATAATTTATATGTAAGAGATCAAGTTTCGTTTACCTTCATTTCTTAGATCATCCTTCCCTCATTTCATCTTCATTACTAGTTTAGTAATGTTCCCATCATTCCTTGACCGACATTTCTTCTCATTTTGAATCCTCCTTGCTGATCGTTATCATAATGGGATTAATCTTAGAAAAATCGACTTCATGAAATTTATTTACTTTTTTCTTGGTTATTTCCTGACGAAATGACATCTGTTTATTCGATTAAGATAATATTCGGAAATAACTGTCTTTTTTTGATAATTGATTTTTAAATTCATCCAAAACTATGTTAAGAAACTTTATTGCGTTTCCTGATGTGCAAAAGCGCAGTGAAGGATTCCTTGAAACTCGACTTAATCTCCTGAAGAAATGGTTCATTCGACAATTACAAGTGATGATTAAATTTTAGATAAGCCAAAAATTCTGAAAATGTTCTCTGGAAGTAGTGAAGACTTTTTGTTTCAAAATCGAGGATCTGATTGTGAGTTTTTTATTTTCTGATTTCGAACATAAAAGTAAAATTTTTCAAATATGCTATTTTGATGAACATTCTGCTATTGACCTTCTATTCCCATCTCTTCTGATGCCCATGTTTTCCCAACAAATTATAGAAAATAATTGTCTTAATTTGGATAAAATAGTTGAATTTCGACTAGCATGCTCTTTTTTAATCTGGGAAGTATTAATGCCAAGCTAATATTGGGAAGAATCCGATCAATTTGCTAATTAATGTTCTTTACAAAGGCTAAGCATTAAATACTGACAAACGAAATGCCTATTTTTAAACGAAGGAATTGTAAAAATGTAATCATCAAAGCGATGAAAAATTGTTTTTTATAAAATCAAAAGAATGTCTGAACTTAATAAACGAAGCACAAAAATTGAATTAATGACAGTGAAAAAGTTTGTAATTCAAATTTGAATTTAAAAATTTGAGGAATCAGACACCCCTATCTATCTTCTTTTTCCTTTCAAACCTTAAGCCTTTTTCTCATCCTATTTCTGTGCAGCATTCCTCACTCTTTCTATCACATTGTCGAACAGTCAGAAAGCAAAAAAAATGTATTGAAATATTAATTAATGATCTCATAATTAATTGCATTTTATTTCAGACAATCAGCTCCGTATCGTAATCGAATGCCCTGATATTCACGAAATCTCTCATTTAATCCCTGACTCTCTTTAGTTCATCCTTAGGTCCGTTATCTCATCAGCTCTTGCCTTACTCGAAGATTTTACGGCTTCCTTTCTTATTCCATTTTTTGGCTTTCCTAATACTTCAATTAAAATCGCTCCTTTTTGGAGTATATGCGTCATTCGAAAATAATAATGAAAGAATAGAAATTGTATGATAATTGTTTTATAACTTCTGGGAACTATTAAAAAAGGTCATCCTAAACTTCGATATCTCTCAAAAAAGGCCTATTTCGTGTTAAAAAAGCATATTAAGAGGATTTTATATCTGAAAATGGAGTAAGCCTAGATTGACCCCAAACATATTACAGTACACCATTAATAGTTCTCAGAATTGTATACGTTATTTCATTCTACATTTGTTATGATTTTTCGATTTTCCTCACTGTTCACATTTCTCACTCTGAACACTTTTGCTGGTAAGATCATTTTAATGTGCAAGTTTATTGACGTGAGATAACTTCTGTGTATGAAAGAGAAATTTCCACCATCTTTTGCCCCTAATCACCCATACTTACGTTAATTATCTCACGCATTACCTAACTTGTCTAAAGAAGGAACAATTTAAAAAAGTAAAAAAACTACTTTCTATCTTATCGCCTGTTTCATATTTCAGTATTTCAGCTTTTAATTTTACGCTTTGCCAAAGTTACTTTATATCTCACTAGTTTTCACACGCTCCACTAAATTCCTTCACTTTAATTTGAAACAACGATAACTTTTTCTAGCCATTCCATGAAGGAGCGTTTTTTAGGCAATCAAGCTGAATTATGCATGCAAGCATATCCCAATTTGCAAATTACATGCGCCACCGCGTACGACCAGCGAATTGTAGTTAGCGAACACGAATGTCGTGACCTGTGCTTGAAAATGTCAGCCCAAACATGTCAATACAACAAAATAAGGTCATTCTAAAATTTCAACTATTTATTTTTCTCTTTCATAGAACTTTATATGAAACGTAGATATCTTGATGGATCGTCGAAGTTCTATTGATCATTCTCTTCATCAGTAATTGCATATGTTTCTTGATCCTCAGATTGATTCTGAACGATTTTAAAAATGATTCAGAAGCCGTTTATTCCATGAACCTATAGAAACATTAGAAAAGATCCAACTACTTATTGCCTTCACTACTTGCAACTGCTGCTAATTAACGTTGAATTAAAAATTAACCACTTGCTTTCCACAAAGATTCTAATTATTCTTCCGAAAAAATGTCCAGCCTATTTAAGTGTATAAAGTTACAATTTACATTAAATACCTGAAGATTCTGATGATGTTTTCTGGTGAGCCCTTATTTAGGATGGAATGCAAATTGTTTGACATTGTGGTTGTGTTGCAAAGGAAAGTCTCAAGACAAAAAGGTAAATTTCAAAAAGTAACAAAGTAAAAAAGTGAGTGATTTTCCGTTTCTTAAAAATTCATCAAAATGCGAAAGAATACAACTGTAATTGACATTTCCGAAGAAATTTCTAGCCTAACCATACCTATTTCCATTACTATAACTAAAATTAACAGATCGGATTATGTTGGAATTACTTTTTTGTCATCGTTTTAATTAATTTATTGCTAAAGAATATTGCACTTCGGTTTAACGTTTGTTCTGAATAAGTCATATATTACGGTATTTCCAGAACGTCGCATTACAAGTACGGAGATCGAAATTGTAAAAGACAGCAATAATTTCTTGTTAGTTCATTTCCATCGTCATTTCATAATCAGTTATAATAATTGTCTTTCTTGTGATGAGATGAATTACTGCGCTGATAACAAATATAGTCATAATCAAATGACTGACCATATGTTTTCCAATAAGAACGAAGATATTTCAGGACGAAATCATGCGTACCATCTGTAACTCCAAATATCGGTTTTCTCTTGTTTCTAAATGATGACTGTGATTTTGGGGAATCAAAACAAGCAAATAAGAACGTCACTTCCAAGCAGTCGACATTTACCGCTCCAGGTAATAACAGTATCAACATGGTGAGTCAAGAAAGAAAGTCCCTGGTGCTGGATGATAGAATTCAAGAAATCAGAATAAATGCGACAGTCGAAACAACCAAATTAAATGCATCAATACCTTACTACTCTTCCAGAAATGAATTGCAGCATGAGTTTCGGAGTACTGTCACGCTATCAAGTTCGGAAGGTAAGTTCATGATCGATTTTCAATCAATGGTGATAATCCTTTTTACCATCTGCTTTCTTCTTAACTGTAGAAATGATCGGAATCTCGAAAATTCCAAAACATTTCTTGTCATAGAAACAAATAGAGTGGCAGTTTTAATTTTAAATCAATTGGCAATCTAATTATAGCATTGCATAATTTTAGATTTATATTGTAAGATTTGAAAATTAAATATTAAATTTCAAAATGTATTATTCCAAGCTATAATCCTGTAGATTGCGCATCTGGTTTTTCGGTTTATATTGAAGCGATCGATGGTATTCAAGTGATTGATGAAGGCTTGGCTACATTTCAAACACGCACGCCTAAAATATGCCTCCATAAATGCATGAAAAATAAGGTGACATGAAAAAATTGACTTTTTTCTTTTATTTCAAAAACGCAAATTTCGCAATGTCTGGACTAGTTTGTAACTTTAAAATTACGTATCCTTAAAATCTTATTAATTTTGGAACAGCGAATCAAAATGGTGATAATGTCGGTAGTTTTAGAATTTGTTCACTTCAATACAGTGTTCCAGCTAAATGATGGAAGCCTTTTATCGACTAAATGTCACAGTGTCCAATACGACCGAATCAATAAGCGATGCAGTTTATTCAACACATCGATTACTCCGACCGGAAATGCTTACTACATTCCGAATGAGAATTCGATCTACTTCGAGAAGATCTGCATATCTGGTAAAAATTTAACATCCATCAATGTCAGCGTGAATGAAAATTAGCAGCAACTTGATGCTCATAAACTTTCTACAGATGCAAATATTTACAAAGTCTTGATAGACAGAATTAAAATTAAAAAAAAATGTTAAAGCTAACATTTCATACCTCAAAACTCAAAGAGTTTCATTTCAGATGATTCTCAAATTGTTGAATCCTTAAAGAACTCATATGAGACACTTCAAATTTCTTTAGATATGGTTCGTAGAAAGTGTGAGATAGTTTTGCGTCGCATACCTCAGTACATACTTGTTGGACACGCAACAGCTGTCATCAGTGCTCCGTCGCATAATGATTGCATCGAAATGTGCTTACGATCATTGGTATGTTTCAGTAGAGCTGCACGCTGAAAATTGGGTAAAATTTTGCATCATTTAGTTAGTGACGACGTAGCAAGGAAAGCAATACTGAACAATGATCACTTCACTTCACGTGTTGCAGTGTATTCTTAATGATCATCGCCTCACGTGTCGCAACATCCTCTGAAGTCTGAAGATGATCGTATGAAATTTGATCACATGTCAAATGCTTGATTAGATGGAAATTGAAATGAAATGCTTAGATAAATTCGCTGTAAAATTCGGATAAAGTGTGTCTGCAGGAAGTGCTGGCTTTCACGTGTCGTTCAGCAATATATTTCTATGAATATCCGAAATCGAACTGTATTCTGAACAAGGATTCGGCCAGAACACGTCCTGAGTACTTCACCAATGAGAGAGAGCAAAAAGTGGATTATATTGAGATGGATGAATGTCGTCCGACCTGAGGTGCGTTAGATTTTGAACAGTTTGTACCTTCTTCTTCCTTGAATCTCCCGATGAATTCCTAGTCATTTGCAGACTGAAAACGTTCGCAAAAGAGACAATTTCACCTTCGACTGCATCGCGACACCAATGCTCATTATCGGATCTATCGAAATCCAAGTGGAAATCATTCCTCATGTGCAGCGTAATCTTTGTTCGTTCGCGTTTATTTATCGCAAACATGAATTTCTCTCAAACGACTTCAAACCCATATAAAACACAAATTTACATCACAATTAATGATGGTCTTACTCGATCATCTGTCATTTATACGTAATGGTTAATAAAGGGCATTTTATCAAGAAAAGATAAATATTTGCTTCTAATAGTCCGCTCAATATTTCTGTCAGCCCGAAATCACTACAGTGAGTTGAATTCACGGTGTTTTTATTCCATACGTATCATCTCCTCGCGTTAGTTGAATCAATCGATATTTTAATATTTTAATATTGGATGCTTTAATTTGCATCAGAACTAATCAGTGGACTCCCCTTAAGTGAATAATTTCATGAATGATTGAATAATTTCAATAACAAAAAGGCAAATTAATCCATACGAAGGAAGCAAAACAAAATCGAACTAGTAAAGTGTATGGAGCGACAGATTTCTCCTTATTGTTGCCCCATGCAAACAAACCATCACCATTCAAGTTGCTGATAATCTGCGAACATTATCAAAGACAAGATCACGATATCACATACCGAAACATCAGGAGTCGTTGCAGATTAATACTGCCTAGCAAGGAATTAACTTAATCCAAAGCTATTGATCTTTTGTCCAAATGTATAATTGAAATAACTGTGTGTAAGTATTCAGAAACAAATTACTAAATTAACAAATAATTCTTCGTCGATTTTTGATCTTTCTAATTCTATTAATTATGCCATTGCGCCAATACAACAATTAATTAGATCTTTTCTATATCTTTTTCCATCCGAAAAAAAAAAATGTCTTCTCGCTGGAAAGTCATGACCTATGTATTTAAGTTCGTGGTGTTCGAAAATTTCCCTCGTAAGTGAGGAGGCTGAAACTTCGAAAATAAATAACAAACGATATAAAACAATATTTTTTAAATGATCAAGTATGGAAGAAATGATTTTATAAAGTATTGTTTTATTAATTGGACAATTAGTTTAATTTGTCTTGGTGAATTCAAATAGTAATTAAAAAAATTGTCATCAAAGTATGATTTCATCATTTCATGATCAAAATGAACTGTGTAAAAATTCAGCAAGAAACAAACTTCTTGAAATTGAAGACAAGATTGGAATTATTTCTTTTAATAAACTTTCCATTTCTTTCCCATTGTTTCACTTTTGTTCTTTTGATTTTTCATAATTTCCCAGAAGGATCTACTCTATCACATTCAACAGCTGATCCATTAATTCCCGGAAAAGTTTAGGAGTTTATTTTCAAGAAAACTAATTAAGATTTTTCATAATTTTAACAATTTCTACAATCCAGGCATTTATATGTTAATATTATTGGCAGTGTGACCGTTGAATTTCGATGAGATTCGCCAAGTTTTGTTTCGTTTTTTGCAAAAAGTGCTAATGAGGACAAAAATATCTTAACATTATCACTTCATCGAAATCCACTGATAGCAAATGATACTTGAAGGAGGAATATTACCATGGTTCAGGAATCCATACATTATTCGAGTAAAATTGTAATTCTGAATTAAAATTAGTGGGATAGAGAGTCTTTCATACCATCTCATCCACTGTTCTCTTCTTACTCTCCTTCTGAAGCACCGATGAAAGATCAATACAGAGGCACTATGCATCACATCCGAACAATCCATCCACCCATCCAGAAGACTGACTGATCGATAATTCAGCCAAACTTGTGTTAATGCTTCTCCTTCTTATCAATCTGTCTTTCCCTCTGGGTATTGATAAACGTACGGTACTGTAGGAAACTGTTAAGAGCATTTTTATAGAACATTATTTGAAGAGGAATAACAATCGGCTTTCTCAAGGAGACATCAAATTTGCTGAAAGTTTTTGAAATTTCTCGTAAATGTTGTTTCTTCCTTTCGACTGACGGAGATTTCGATTGACCATAATGCCATGAGAGATATGTAAGCCTTGCATGATGTGACACGAGTGTCACATATCTGATAGCACTATTCTGAGATGGAATTATTCCGGAACTATTTCACACCTATCCAGCGATATTTCCAGCCTTATCACCTGTTGATTATGGCTTTTTCTGTGAGATATGAGGCTTGTCGAGAGATTGTTTGGGATGGAAGTTACTATTTCTAGTTCATTGCAACTGAGTGATAGACGAAGTGATGATCAAATGATATGGTGATTGCTAAATGTTTGAAAAAAAGATAAATGACAAGCGAAATCGAAAGGAAATTTTTTCCGCATAATATCAATGTTTTATTGATATTTGATTCGAAGTTTTTCGTGGTAATTTTTACTTTCATTGATATTTAAATTGATTAATCACTAATTCGTATAATAAATTGTGCTGAATATCTGCGCCTCGATCAATTTAATCAATAGATGGATTATTTATTTTAATTACCTTTAATATTTATTTTATTTATTTCGATATATTTTATTTTTAATATTTATTATTTAAACGGCAGGCATCGGAGATTTTATTATTATGGATAGTAGTGAGCGCTATAATGGAGAAAAATGCTACCTAAAAAGTTTAGAAGACGCATTTGAAGCATTGATAGGTGCAATTTAAATTGACGGCGGATTTAGAAACGTCGAAGGATTTGTTGTCCAGTATTGGCAGAAGCTAGCTAAATATATGCTCAATCCTCCTCAACACCCTAAAACTACTAGAATGGACTCAGAAAAATAAGCTACCTTACCAGAGTATGAGCCTGATAAGCAGACTGGACCAGCACAAAACCCAGAATTTACTATATCAGATGCCTGCTGTTTAAACAACATAAAATATCGGTCACGAAACATATGCTGCATTGAATTATTGGTCAATTCTAAGATTTACGTAACTGCTAAATTATTAAACGACGTTAATTATTTAATTATTGGCAAGAATAATATTTATTCAAGTTAGATCATCCCTTATCAGGTATTTATCTCGACTGATTTTCAGATTTTTGGACTGATTTGTTTCCCGAAAAATGTTCAATTGAAATGTACGCGAAATGTGTCTTCTCTCAATCATTTATTCGTATTAGTATGTTTAAACACATTCGTACTCGTCTTTACTACCAGCCTAACTCTGTGTCATTTCTGCGATTTTTCCTATTCTGATGGATCTTTTTCGATCAGCTTTCGAATATAAAGTAAATAGTTTGCGTTAGTAACCGGACAGCCCTTCTGGTTGCGATATAACCGTAAATCTGTAAATCTCAGACGGAAATATACACGGAGTAAAAAAAATTATAATTCGCAAGATCTAATAATAAATTAGCCAAATGATTTCATCCTTCACTGACTTCATAAATTATTATAACTAAAAATTTTGAAATGCTAAATATAGAATTCAGATCAAAGATTGAGAAGGCAAATTATGTTAAAGCCTCTCTGCTATAATTTTTGCAGCAAATGTTCTTTAGCCTTTCACAGAAAACAAGGACTAAAGTTTAGACGAAATAATAATTTGGATATGTGCGTAGTCTTTCAGCCTAACTAATTTATACTTAATTAAATTGCTTACACTATGATAACCAATAAAGGCATTTGAGCATTTTTTGGTGAAATACAAATTTGTTCTTTAATAGTGAATAGTGAACGTATTAAAATTGTAAATTTCGAAAATTAGACAAATTTTCATACTTTTAGGAAGAATTTTATACATTGCTAATATATTTACTTTATGGCATTGAAACTATAATGCTATTCTTTGCAATTCTTTCAGCGAAGCTCATCTTCTCGTAGGCAATTGAAGTATTCGGCAAAAATAGCAAAAATTGGCTCATTAACGAAATGTACATCCTAAAAAAATTAGATAAATAGACAAAGGCGATTGAGGTGAAAACGCAATTAGAGTTAGAAAAGAAACGCAAGAAGGAAGGTAATTTTAAAAGAAGTAAATTAAATTGCATTCATGAAGACAAGAATTCGGAAGAGAACTCCATGTAAACAAATAACACCAACAACCCTAAATATTATTTAATGCTGCTTTATAAACAAGAAATGTGTTATTTATCTCATCTTTTAACTTATGTAATTTTGATGAGCCAATTAAATATTGCCTAAATGAAAACATCTCTTTGGCAACATTATTGTGGACCATTCTTCAATATTATATTATTTGATTATCTTCTCTTAATTATTTCATTCTTTATTCGAACTCATTTCCCTTAAGAAAGAGATAGAATTAAGACTAAACAGGAAAAAGATAAGAGACATGGTAATAATGAAGATGACAGTAAGAGAAATGCTTGAACTTCTTAAATTTTGCTATAGCTCTGGTGAACCAAGTTCCATCCATTAAAATGGAATTTGAAATTATATTTCTTCTGGTTCCTCCATATTTGAAATATTTTAATCAAATATTTCATTTCTGTCTTTTGATGGCATTTAATGTACTCTTTTTTCATTTAAGTCAGCACAAAAAGCAATACCGAAGCCTATTCGAAAGAGATGAATTTCTTCCAGTCGCAATAGTTTTTTCAAAAATAATATAGATGAAGTATTTTTATAAAAATCAGAATGAAAAAAAATTAGAGTAACATCAGTTACAGTCCTATTTTCACTCCTCAACATGAAAATAAAACCGTAGAATATACTCTCTGCTAATTCTTCATTACTTTAAATTGAATCTAAACTTATTTCAGACCGAAAGCTGTAAACAGATGTTCACATTCCTGCATTTGTCTAACACTATTAAAGCGTAACATGAGACACTTAGCTCCATATTCTTCGCATTCAAATGAAGCACAATTTCCCGAGCAAGTGTAGCCCAAATTTATTATTTATTAACATATATAATAAAGACAAAAAAGATACAATAAAAAAACCAGCTTAACTAGCAGCAGGCATCGGTAATTCAGGATTTAAAAAATCGACTTCATCTTCTAACATTTCCACCCATCCGATACCCCAAAGGCTTTCAAGATCATACTTGAGTCGCGCTTCACGAGTCATTATATGTAATGAGATATCCTCGAAAACGTAACACAACCATCGACCAACTTTCGCTTTTTTCGGTGGCTGTACCTCAAAATGTAAAAGCCTTCTTTTAAGAATTCTTAAAATAAAAAAAAAAAACTGCGATTCGACATGATTCATCATTCACAATAGAGAGCTAATGGCAATACCTAAATAGAAGTAATACTTATTACAGCAGTTACCAGAAATGCATTTTTTAAAAGTTCTCTATTACTTTTAAATTTGCACAGAGTTATAATTCTTCATTAACAATACAAAAAAAAAAAAACCATAAAATTAGTCCCTATTTAAATTCCTAACAATAATATTCCGTGAAATCAATCTTATTTCAATTTGTAAAAAATTAGTTCACAGAATTGAGATAAACAAGGGAATGTAATATGGCAAACCTGATGATCAGTCTTAAGTTTGAAACATTTCCGTATAGCAAGTACTATAGCCTCACCATGTCTCATATTATGTGGCGTACAAATAATAACATGTCTGTTTTGTGAATCATCGATAGGTACTTTAATGCAAATGATATCTTCGGCGCGTTCCGCTCGCAATATGTCCACAATTTCTTTCACACTAAATGGACTTGCTGAAGAATCTTGTTGGAAGTTTAGCAAAGGTTCAAGACGTTGGCGTAAACGATCTGCAAGACAAACAAACAGTTGAAGCAAATTTAAAAGGCTATATACATCATTTCATATTATACGATATAAAATTAAATGTACAATTATATTAAAAAAAAACATTAAAAATAATATAACAAATATCAGATCTTTTCGATTTTCTTAACAAATATGTTTAAAAAAACATATGTTTCGTTTTCAAATGTTAAATCGATGTTGATTGGGCCGAAATTTAGCTGAAAAGTTAGATCATAGATACCTGATTTTGTTATGATTTCGCATGGAGTTTCCTGAGTTTCCATCTCAACGAATTCCTCAGTGTACTGTTCGAAATATTTCTGCATTTCTCGAATTCTTTCCAAATCCATATGTTTCTCTACCTCGATCGAATACTTTTCGTCGAATTTGGACAGGTTGTCATCTTTTGTATCAGATAAACGCCGTAATATGGTACTATTTGTGAGATGGAAAGTTGAGAGTCTATTTTTGGTCAGAAATGAAGCAGAGAAAGTAAAATGATGGTATGAAATATTAGATATTGAAACGCGACTTAAGAGACCATTTTTAGGAACTGGTAACCATGTCGGCAATCGGATTAGCATGGATGATAACATTTCGAATTTTTTGTTCAACAACTGGTCGATATTTCGCGTCAACTTTAACTTTTTCTAATTCGTCCAATACGTCAAATCCGTCTATTACGCTGCAAATTATATGGATCTTGATTGCTCTTCACAGCAAAAATAAAGTAAAAAGAACGGCAAAATTTCTTGATCTGCTTCTTAAATTAAAAAAAAAGCATAATTTTCCACGAAATGAGTGTAAAATAATATGATACAGGCAAAAATATACAAAATAATATAATAGGGCAAAAAATACTCGTTAAAATATCAGTAAGCCCGTATATATCAGAAGTAAAAATATAACAAAAAGAAAACAAACCGTCCGAAAACAGTATATTTCAAGTCCAGTGTTGGATGTTTTGCGTATGTGATGAAAAACTGCGATCGACTAGTATTTGATCCGTTACCAGCCATAGACACGACGCCTCTGGCGTCGTGCTGCAACGATATATTCGGATAAGACACATGATGTTTATTTCTATAGCTCAAAAACTAAGTCATTTGGCAGAAACTTCACAAAAGCTTACAGCGAAAATGAATGAAGCCAACATGAAAACATCTAAACATGACATAAAAACGTGACACAACGTGAGCCACATTTCTAGGAAAGATACCTTCAAAGCTGCGTTTAATTCGTCTTCAATCGGTCCACCCCAAATACTGTCACCTCCTTTACCAGTACCAGTTGGATCACCAGTTTGTACCATAAAATCTTTGATATTGCGATGAAAAATGCAGTTATCGTAATAACCGCTTGCACACAATGCTAAGAAATTCTGCAAATAGGCAATTTAATGGTAAAAAATGAAAGACAAGTAAGGAGCTATTCCAAAATGACTTCTTACACAGAACACAGTGTCACAACATAATACGATAGAATCACATTATGATTTCACATTCAGCGGAGCCAAGTGCATAATACAGCTGCACGCAATCTGCACGATCACGTAAAATAATCTCAGTTTGCAATGGAATGATACGTAATAATGTTTGCAAGCAGAACAAAGCCATGCCAGTTTCTTGCATTAAGAGTCGCTCTTTAATGATTCAAAATATATTTCTTGAAAATGAAATGCACGAAATATTCATGTAACCAGATAACAATCCTTACTTCACAGGTCTTCGGACATAAATCGCAATATAATTCGATTTTGATATCGCCCAACGTCGTCTGCAACGTGACCGACATACAAATGCACGTACCACGCGTAACTGACAAATGTTTCAAAAGTTGCTGGTCGATAAAAGATACGGGCCGCGCCGCGAAGAATCGTACGTCACGCGCACTGAGTTCTGCCTGAAAACGGAAGATTTCGTGTTCCTGATACTGTGTAGGTAGGTATCCTGTGAGGACAGTCTCTTTGCTTGGGGAAATGTCCAAGTCGATTAAATCCAGGTTCGGATGAAATAAAGTACTATTGGATGTAGGTGACGGAAGGGATTTCAACAGTTTGCCTTTTGATCATCCGGAAATTAGTTGCTAACTCTGTTTCACTTGTTTCTCCTCTGCTCAGGCAGTCCTTGGCTCCTTCTTCAGTCTCATGAATACCAAACTCCTTGCCAGTTTCAGAGATACTTGATCCCTTCTCCACTGCGTCCTGCCCGGCTCTTCCCACACTCAACAAAGTTTGACTGCTTTCTGCTATTCCAAGTTCTCGGCTGGATTATCATGCTTCTGCGTGGAATTTCGTTTTATCAAGCAAATTTAATTTCTTAAATTATTCGTTTTGATCTTAATCGGAAGAAGGGGACTGAATTCCTTTGATAAAACGGTTGGTCATTCTCTATTTTAAAAATCCATTTCTCAAAAGAGGCGAAAGCTGTTGTATATCGATTTCGGTTATATTCCTTAAAACGTTTAAGATGAAACAAGCTTTTTTATAATATATTTAACATAAAAATACTGTTTGAATTGAGCTGACAGTCGTAATGCTAAAGTTTTCTTTTAATCGATTTCCAGTTCTATTAAATATGTGTAAAGTTTCTTTTCCCTCGACGATTAAACTCTGAAGTTAACTAGATTCGATCATTTTCTACAGTTTATGATTCTTTAATTTTATTAATCGATCTCGTCTTTCCCTCCGATAAAATACGATCTTTTCTCTCTCTTTCTTAAGTTTTTCAAAAAAATTTCAAATTTCTTGAATATCTTGAGAGAATTTTCAAGCCATAGTATTCATTAAAATATGGAATAATGAGGTTACCTGTAGATTTATTTATCATCTATAGTGAATACTAAGAGTGAGCTGATCAACCAATACAACTTTTATCTAGCTGCATTTGAATATAAGGAATTATAAAGTTTATGGTGCGATTTGTATCCAAGAATTAGTTAGCGATTTTTAAGAGCTTTTGATAATAATGTTAAGACCGATCGTCTGTTTCCTGAAACTGAGAGAATCAAAAATCGTTAAGAAACGCAGATAACTTTTCAGAAAAATCTTTAGTTATTTTTCTCAAATGTCTTCAGAATTCTTTTTTTTGGGAATTTTCAACCTTCAACTTTTCTGAATATGGTTGAAAATTTCCTGTTATCATATAAGACGAGCGTGAAAAAAGCTGCTTCACATATATTGGTGAGAAGAAAATTATTAGATATTTCTTGATTGCTTCTTATTAACTTGCAAATATTCAAAATAAACTTCAAGAAATTTCCCGTCAAGTTGATGATGTCATTATAACATCTGATGTTTATGCACCATGTGAGCAACAGCCTTTCTCACATTTGTTTGCCTTCACATTTTTTCAGTCTTTTCGAAAACATAAAAGCGATTTCATCTTACTATACTGCTCTCTGCTGTCAGAATTATGTTAGTGGTAGCTGACGAACGATTTGATGATTGATTTAGTGTAATGTAAATTTCTTTTATATATTCGTCTTTTAATTAAAGCTAAGTAAATATATCTGTTCAATTTTTCTTTTTTTTTTTTTTGTATTTTCAGATCAAAGACTGCTTAGTATTGATTAAACAAATGCTGTACAAAAGATAAAGCAAAATTAAAGCCCACTATTTTTCTGCTGTATGGTGCACATAAGGAACGAACCACCGATCACATCATTCGATGGTTACTCCGAAATTATGCGATATTTCTGAAGTTCGGCCTTATCTTTACCTGAGCGGTTTTGGCTGTGTTACAGAGAAGGTAAATAAATCTTTGTTCGTAAAATTTTATAGCTATTATTAGAAATGAGCCAGTTTGATAAGCAGTTTTGATGACCTCTTGAATTCTTTCAGTCGGAGATGTCATATTTTAAGAACTGGTTGTTTGAATGGGAAGCATTACACTATCACAAAATTGTATCGAATTATTAGGCTTTTGTTTAATAAAATTGCGGAAATCTTTCACAGAACTTAAAAGTTACATTTTGATCAGTTAATTACTATGGGACATGAAAAAAAAAGAGGAATAAATCTTATAAGACTTAATGAAAAGAAGAAAAATCAAAGTAGTATGAAGGAAAAGAACAAGATAAGAAAGATTTTCTTCAATATGTGAATCCGACATCATCATTCGAGCACTATAAACACTTAAAACTGAATGTTGGAAAACTTTTTATAAATCAACAAGCAGTTAATTTATTTTGCTCATAGCAAATTTTACAAGAAATATTAAAAGAAAATATTTTAAGCTGATTATAAGAATATATTTCGTATTTTATGGATCCATGGATCAGTTATTTTATAGAGCCTCTTTTCTTTTTCCATAGTGCTGTAATATTTTTTACCAGGTGGATTTTTTTTTCTATACTGATACGTTATCATTATGTAATATCTTTGAAATAGTGTATTTCATTATGGTTCACCGCTTCGTTTTTTGAAAATTTGACAGTTGTGGATTGATATTAATCTGTTACAGCATATTCAGAAAATAAGAACTTATTAAAATTGAAAATCGAAACTGAGGAAATAAGAAATAGCAGGTAATCGAAAAGACTTGCAGAAAAGTATTTCATTTCGGTTTCAAAAGTATTTCATCAATATTTGGAATTCGGAAAATATGATTTTTAGAAAAACTGAAGAAAATTCTAAAGCAATTTATTGTTGTTGCAATATCATGAATCTTTTTTTTCAAGACTTGAAGTAGTTAGAAAAATGCTCTTTACGAGTCCTTTTCCAAATTTTTCTTTGGATTCATTCCAGAAACTACGAAGTCTTGGGATAACACACATAATTGATGCAACCAATCTTCCGAACAATCCACATTATGAAGGGATCGAATTTTTAGACATTTTGGTGGATGATTCATTGATCGCCAACCTTACACCTCATTTTGCCAGTGCTGCACAGTTTATTCAGGATGCACAAAAAAAGGTTTTGGAATATGCTGTTCTAAGCGAAGCATATTTTCGATACTCATAGTAATTTAATATCTGATATTGGTATTTTAATTTTGACATCATAGTATTTGAGAAGTGGAGAAGTGTCAACAATAGTAATAATTGTTTAGTTCTGAGATGAGATTAATATATTTATGAAAATTTCAAAGAGCTAAAAGATATTATCATTTAATAACTGATTTGGATAAAACTACTTCATTTACATTAGCTATGATTATTAAGGAAGTCATAAAAATTCAAAGGAGCTGTGAAAAAGGCAATAATGTTCACATTGTAATAAATCAAATTTGCTTCAGGTTTTAGAGGAAAAATTTAAATGACCCATCAAGAAAAAAAATTTTCTTTTTTATAGAATGGAAAGACACTAATTTATTGTGCCGCTGGGATTAGCCGTTCTTCTTCGCTATGTATAATGTCTTTGGTGCTCAACGAAGGATTAAGCCTGAGAGAAGCATATTATGATGTACTAGATAAAAGACCATTCATATCGCCAAATGTGGCATTTTGGCGACAGATGATCGAATATGAATGTAAGGAACGGGGTAAAAGTACAGTAGAATTATTGAGAGGAATGGCACGACCCATTCCGGATGTATATGTCAAGAAATTGAAATCTAATGCCGTAGCTGTAATGAATAGGACAGAGCGAATGTCTTAAGGAAGATTGCAGTCGTTGTACAAATGTATTCATCATTTTATGTTTCTGATACAGAATGCATTAACACGAAAGAAAAGATTAGAAATTGTTAGCATTACAATGAATGTCGCATACTGTGAAGATAAAGCAAGAAATGATAACTATAAATTTTATTGTCTAAGCCAGTTTTGTTTTAGAAAAGCATTATCATAGTACTTTATGATTTCTTTTTCAAAAAAGTTTTATTTATGGTCACTATTATTACTGGAATGCTAATGACATAATTGAAATTTTCCTGAAAAAGGAATCAGAAACTACTATGATAATACATTCTTTAAAACAAAATTAACTCGAATAGTAAATCTATCATTCTTTACAGTGACTCTGCTCGTAGATATTTTAATTTTTAGGTTTTGCTATTTGCAATTTTATATAAAGGTCCGAGAGATTTGAATTTAGTGAGGAAAATTAATCAAAGCTGTTAGGATATTCCACTGAACTTCTAGTTCGTAGCCTTAAGCTGGGAAATCAAACCAGCTAAAAACTATGAATCCCTACCCACTGAAATACATAGGAGTTATGAAACAACCATAATCTTCCTTCAATCATAGTCTAGTTCAATAGAAGTTAGAATCAACAAATTAAATTGCCCGAATCGGAGAAAAAAGTGTTTTTCCAAAAAAGAATCATTATCCTATGAGGAGAAAAATTATCATGCTTTTTGTAAACAAACATGACTTACAAGATAAAGATAAGAATTAGTGCACAAAGATTGTCCTCGTGTTATTTCCGTATTGGACGATATTGAAAATAATTTCAGAATTATTTTTAAATCTCATGCAACAGTTAAATTTTCGTTAAATTCAACACCTATTTTCTTTAAATCTAGGAAAAATTAACAATTTCGTAAATTTTAGAGATATTGAACTTTTTCTATATAAATTGAAGAAGTTTCCTTGCGAAGTAAATTTAAAATGATGTTGAATCTGTGGTCTAGTCCATTAGAGATTTGTTAATAGCCGTAGTTATAGCTACTGGAAATAATATTTATGCAGAAACATATGGAAAGTGTGGATATATCAGTGTTAGTATTCTCAGATTCCTTATTCTATTTTTCATTCTATTTAAATTAAATCATAAATATGATTTGTTCAAATTATTGCTCTAATCGATACGTTTACCTTTATTCATAAGTTCGAAGTAATTTACACTGATGTGATATGATATTGATAACATGCAACAGTAGCTGCTCAATTTGTTTTCGAAAATATGCCGTCCTTTATCTCTTAACAACTATCGTTATTCCTCTATGTAATAGTGAACATTAAATTTTATGCGAATCATGGAGATATTGCAAGCATTGCACACAAACTAATTCATGCAATGAGAAATAAGCAGTTTTTGCAGCTTGAAGAATAATTCACTGCAATAAAGTGTGTCGAAAATTAATCAGAACAAAACATGATGCAAGTGTTCCCTTCTTCCTTCCCAAACTCATCGGATTGCAGAATGATCTGTTGAGGGATTCACGCCGTCATTCCCAACAATTTGTACGTAAGTCTTATGCACACTTTAATTCATAAAAGATCGGCTGTGGCTATCATTTTACGCAATCAGTCATTTATATATCGAGATGTAGTTTTTCTTGCAAAACTGACATTTTTATTGCTGAGAATTTAATTAGTGATCAACTTGTCTTTGGGAATAATCGATTTTGTTTTTGTAAGACGTCTTCTTGTTGCTATATCTTCGACCAACTATTCTTTGTAAAATGGGCTTGTTTAGATAAGGAAGAAATCGGCAATAAATCAAAACTTTGTCGTTGAATGTATTCATCAGCTGGAAGAGAGACGCGAGAAAAATGCAGTGTTTGGGGGTAGAGAATAACCAATTGTTTTTTTTCTTCTTTTCTTTTCAGATTATCTTTCAATGGTGTTGTTCGCATTAAATTTAACTGGAACAGAAATATTTTCAAATTGACTTCATCCCCAACAGATCTTGATCTAGTTTGCAAGGAATCAGCCAATTTGTCTCGTGTCACATTCTGTTTGAAAATCCTTAGCTGAATGAAATTGAAACTAAGTAATGCTGCGATTGCGGTTTCCTCAGACAGACGTAAGAGATTGAGATTGAAAAACATTTGTAAATCCAGTCTACAATAATTTTACTTTCTCTTTCTACATTGCTTGAAGAATCACCGAAGACAGAAAGTAAAATGCTTGGGATTATCTCTTAATTTGAATTTCATTACAAAGTTTTGATTCCCAACAAGTTTTTGAAGAGAAAGGAAAATTCCTTTTTATTGCTGTTAACGAATCTCTTCATAAATCAATGTTTGAAATTGAAGAAGCTTTTATGTAAAGGTCAAATACGTCAATAACGATCTGATAATCCTAAATCACCGGAAAGTGAGAAGTCACAACAAAGTAGCCTAAATTTAACAAGAAATTTTTCCATGTGAATGAAGTTACCAAACAGAAATAAATTTCATTCTCAATTAAATCAAATTAACACGTGTTCCTTGAAATAAGAAAAAGAGGTAATTTTGAATTTTTTCATAAAATGAACTTTCACAATTCGTTATAATCATTTTCTTTTTCTTTAATAATCATCTGTGTTTAAAAAATGACGTCCAATAAATAAAAAAAGTAATACTGAAGTTGGAATTGCAAGTGCGATTGAACATTTAAAGGCGACAGTATAAACATGGCACTTTAATTGAAACAATATTGGAAAAATGATATTTAAAAGATAAGAGATGGTTGATGGTTGGCAAGCCGTGCCATCCATCTTAACCTTTTAGCATATAATTATAACGAAGAATTCAACTGTTTCCTTATCATTAAATTCTTCCAGTAGAAAAGGTAACGTTGGTTCTCGAAATTCTACGCAGTGGCACTTCACAACTTCGGAATCAATGCTGCGACACATTCAATGCTCAGGAGGAAAGATGTTCTGGATTATCGCTTTGGTGCTGTACTCCCTTGTCTTGTTATTAGAAAATTTCAAACATAATTTGCCTCAGAATATGCGTTCTTTACTAGCAAGCAAAATCTACAAAAATAAAATAAAAAAAAAACGAAAAAAAAGGGCTATGGCTGCTCCAGAAAAAAAAAAAGGATAACAATAACCTTAACCAACCCAACCAAACCAAACCAATAATTTTTTTATTGATTATTGACGTTTAGAAACGATGGTTACTAGCAAACTGGAAGTGTGTTTTACTAGCAAACTGGAAGTTTGTTTTACTTTCGACTCTTTTAATTTGCTAGCACTCTTTTAATTTGCTAGCACTCTTTTAATTTGCTAGCACTCTTTTAATTTGCTAGCACTCTTTTAATTTGCTAGCACTCTTTTAATTTGCTAGCACTCTTTTAATTTGCTAGCAAATTAAAAGAGTCGAAAGTAAAACACACTTCCAGTTTGCTAGTAACCATCGTTTCTAAATGTCTTAGTTGGAAAAAATAGTTGCTTACACTCTGAAATATCGTATATTTTAACCGAAAAATGGCTGGATTTGTATTCCACATGTCCTATAGTTTAATCTTTGATAGAAACATCATTACATAAAAGATACATTTGTAGATATTTCGAAAATTCTTACCTGAAGAGGTGGGAGGAGAAGGTGAGCACAACAGAATACCTGTTATTTGTTTTTTCTACAAAGTTCTCGTCACATTTTGCGAAGCTAATGGAGTACACAACATTTTAATATTACACCTTACCAGCAGAACATCTATCATGTTCCATCATGTCATCTCGTACGATCAGTTCCTTATTTATTCGAAAGGTTTGAAAATTGTGGATCGAACTGAAATGACTTTAGAACTGACAAAAGATAGAGCCATCACCCCCTAATTAAATTATCATTAAAATTATATTGCCAATGGGAAACTTCTCTAGAAGTTGCTTGTTCTTCCTTGCTGTCAGTGACACTCTCACAAAACAAGAGAAAAATTTCTGCAGAAACGGGCTAAAATAGCATTTCTCTTCCTTCCAGCCTTCTTTTCTCTGGCAAACAACATTCCTGTTATTTCCAACTTCTGTTTACTTATTCAAAATATGGGAATGTCCGAGATGATCAACCGAGAATATTCCAGATACGCTACTGGACAATATCCAGAGTCACACATCGGGTATGATTTGAGGAAAAAACTATTCGATGCAGCAAAACTTACAATAAAATTGATGGTACAACGAATGATTTGAAGAAAGAACAGAAAAGAAAATGAAAGAGAAAAGAGGAGAAGGGACTTCCGAACGTTTTTTGCAAAATGTTGACCTTTCTGTACAAATAAGCACTCTTGCGTGGTCTGTCTATCTCTTTGTTCATACATTTTTCTAATGACTCATCTCCCTAATTGATCGTTACCTCTAAATTGCAGGTAGTATTACTGTCATCGCCTGTCGTCCTTGTCACCGCTTCTTAAGGAGCAGTGTGAAGCAAACTATTGTCATACTAACGTTGCCGTTATGGGAAGACGATATTTTCATGCACAAAACTATCGACGTCTAAAAGCAGAATGTATTCGAAAGAAACAGCTTTTTGTCGATGTCCAATTTCCGCCTACCAATGATTCCCTGTTTTTGGGACCGGCCAATCCAGAAATCGATATCGTATGGAAACGACCCGGCGTAAGAGATTCCTTCTTTCTGCTTTTCAGACTTTCTCTAACCCAACTTTTGAATCATTTGTGATTTTGCTTTGATAAGCAGGGCAAAAAGAACAGAGTTAAGTTGCGAAAATATTCACTGATCAGGAGAAAAGCAATGGTACCCTTTGCCATTCCTTAATCTCACAGCAACCCTTTTCAAAGACCTTCCATCAGTTTTGTTCAAAACAAAAAACATGTTTTGAACATAAATTAGTCTGAATTTTAACTTTCAAAATTCAAATGAGTTGATTAATCATAACCAATATCAACAAGTGCTCCTGTCAAAAGACTCAATTTAACACACAAAATCTTTGTCTTGGATACAATATAAAAGTATAAAGGGACTAACTCCTGATTTTTTTAGATTATTACTCTTTGAAGAGCTCTAATCCCAGTCGCTCTATACACTGCTTATGAGATAATTCCTAGTTCTATCAATGACACAATCTCATCTAACAACTGCCTCAATTGTTTCGTTGACCTTTCTGTCCTCTGGTGCTATTCATGAGTGACCAAGAGTGACCAGTCACTTGTAATAAATTTCAGCTCTTTATTATTTGTATCGCTTGATAATTTCATTCTCACATCATTACATCACAGCTCTTACAGATATTGTAATTGTATAAACAGTGCAATATAGGCAATTAATCATTTCCTCGAAGTACAAAGATTCGATTTTTGGCTGATCGACAGTTTGGATGAAAAATGTCGCATTAATTTGCTGGTGACATTCTCGCGAGGAAATTTCCAGAAAATTATTCTGACCTGTGGATATGTCAGAAATACTGAAGTTCCACGCATAGAAACTTCTACTAACAGATACAGTATAAAACAAAGACCAGAAGTCTAATACTTATTGTGCTTGTAGATTGACTGGTTTACTGTTGAATTCTTCAAATCTTGCCTGGCTGATTCACTGTTTCTTAAGGGCAGATTCAAACCTATCCGTCTCGCGAATAATCCCTCAAAGGTCTCCCAGACAATCTCGACTATCACTTCTGGTTGCTAAAAATAGAGGAATAATAACAATTATTCTCAAATATATGCATCAAGGCTCCTTCTTACGTCATCTCCTTCTTTTTTTCCTTTGTTAATCCTTTTGTACAAGTCGTTCATCGAGTGAAATAACTTAAATTAATGGTTTAAATTGTATGTACGAACTATGGAAGAGGAAAAACTTCACGAGGATCTGATCTCAGCTGCTGCGGCAAAACACTGACAGATTTATTGAGCAGGAAGACTCAGAATGAAAATTTGTCCGCCTTAATCAGTAATGCATCTTTCGCATAGCCATATACCAAATGTGAGTTTGTATCTAGAGATTTCAATAACTTCCATGTCAGCTTGACTAACTCAATTATCATCGCATCATTTCGTTCAATTTCTTTGTTAGAAAAGCTATTGGGCATACACTCTAGAAATTTCTCTTCAAACAATACGAATTTACATCTAGAAGAATGTATCTCGTGAATTACAATCATCATTCAGATCGGCTGCTGATCAAAATTAGGCTTAGGGAGACGAGTAATTAAGCAGTAATTAATTGCTCCGTTCGGGTAATGATATCAGCAAAAGGAAGCATTTATAGTCACAATGTGTCATAAGCTCATCATCTGGTCTGGAAATTCTTCCCAAAGTTATGAGAGGAGGAGTGTTGAGTGGAAGGGAAAGATTTGAAAGGCACTTTTCCTCTCTCTTTAACTTTAATCAAGCAATTTGGTTGGATTTAATTTTCAACTGTTCTAAATAATGCAACATGATTTTTTCCATGCAACTTTTTTCTCATATTTTTCCTTCAAATTTTTCTTTAACGAATTCTTTTACGACTCTTTCCAGAGAGGATCGTGCAATTTTTTACATCCTGAAATTATCATATATCAGGATATAAAAAAAAGAAAAACATTCTTCAGGTATGAATGAAATTATCATAGTTTTCTCATCATTTTCATTATTCAGAAGCACTTCGTTGCACGATCCTCTGCAATAGAAATAATTTTCTTCCAACGAAGATCTTGAATTATTAAAATTCTCTTGCCGACCATTGTTCAGAATACGATTTAATGTACTACTCAGATAACAATTCTTTTGATCATCGTTTGCAGCAGTTATCTGTATTCTTATGCTTGACATATTTCAGTCCTTCTCCACTGGGAGACCAACGATAATTTGAATATATTTAATCGATTCATGTGACAAACATCCCGTTACGCTTAAACTGAAAACAGAAATGGTGCATTGAACATCAATTTACCTAAGAGGAAATATTTCGGTTGATAAGATATATTTTGTTTACTGTGGAATTTGTCATCGTTTCTTCACTTGCTTAACATCAGCTAGCGTGACACATTTCTCAATCACGACAAATGTCGCTCCATATTATCATCAATCTATGTGCTCTTTTACTGTAATTAATTTTGAAATTCGGGTACAACTTCATTTTAGAAGTTTTTCGTGTATTCTGCGAACTTTTAATTTGGCACAATTCAAAAGCCCAACAAATTCTAAAGCTAAAGGAGCAAAGAAAAGAAGGAGATAGAGTGATATGATGGAAATATAAAAAAATCCCAAGATTTTTGTGATTGATATTCTAATTTAGAAATTCTGTCAATGCTCCTCACCGAATTCCTCTTCTTTCTATTTATCCGCCCAGTTCTCGCAACTTTTCAAGCATTGGAATTGCAGGAAATTGTTGACAAACCACAGTTATTTGTGGAAGGTGCCTCGGCGAATGACGTAACTCAAGGTAAACTTGGTAACTGCTGGTTCGTATCTGCCTGCTCCGCACTTACACACAATCAAGCACTGCTCAAAAAAGTTCGTTTTTGAATTTACTTAGTTGTTTTACACTATTTTTGATCTTTGACCAAGCAGAAGAAATTGAGGACCGTCCTGGAAATAAATAGTTTCTAGTATTTTAATAGTCAAAAAAGCTATAAGATTGATTGGATGATAATCATTTCTTGTGTGCTAAAGTGAGATTCAGCTAAGTCAATCGTGAAATAAACATAGCGGAACGAATTCAGGTAATACCGGATACCAGTGGACAAGAATGGACGGAGAATAACAAATACTGCGGCATATTCCGCTTTTGCTTTTGGCGTTTCGGTAACTGGATTGAAGTAGTTATTGATGATTTACTACCAACTCGAGACGGAAAATTACTTTTTGCACGATCGAAATCATCCAATGAATTTTGGAGTGCTTTGCTCGAGAAAGCCTTCGCCAAGTTTGTCTTTTTTGTTGCTTACAATAACATCGCAAAACTTCAATGGCAGTTGAAATTTTGAAATATTCCGAATAAATCATTTCCATTACTTGTTCTTTTCTCCCGAGAGAGATGTTGATTTTAATTCGTACAATTTACTAAATTACTTTGGTATTAGTAATTACTAATATAATAATTACTAAAATAAATTCAATTCCCTGAGTATTACATTACATAACAATATGGATACTGTAAGGGAATTGAATTTAATACGATGTAAAGAGATAAGTTGATTCGCACCGATTTAGACAAACCTAGTGCATGGGTATATTTGCACGGTTGATGGCAATATTTTGTAGTATAATATATTTCCAATAAGTGAAAGAAATGTTCACCGGATCTGAATGATTATCTTCCAAACAAAGTGAAACCATAGTTTTCTTCTGTGTCATTTCATCCATGGTGACAAGCCACGATGATTAAACTTAGAAATGAATATTTTTATTTGACTTTTTGCAAGAGTCGTTGATCGTTTCTAAAAGTTTCAACGTTTTTATGCCCTCCTGTAGCGTCATTCGCAGTATTCGATTACATCACAGCACATTCGTGTCGGATACTTCAACAGCGAAATGGAATGACGCATTTCGTTGCAGCAGTAGACAGTTCTTCTAAATGTACTCTTTGCACTTTCTTTGCTGATGCAAAAATAAACTTTACAATGAGCTGAAACCTGAAAAAGTTGTACTTCAGGTTGTACGGTTGTTACGAGAATTTGGTTGGCGGTCAGTTGGCTGATGCACTGCAAGACATATCGGGCGGTGTAGCAGAAACAATCAGCGTCCAAAAACAACTTATGAACGATCCGACTGATTCGTCCGGAAACTTGTTTCATACAATCAAACAGGCCTTTGATCAACAGGCACTCATCGTTGCTGCAATCGCTGTACGCTGAATGTATGATAATGATTGTACTAGCTACCTGATGCTGCTAATCTTTCATAAAAATTACACAAGCAAGTTTGAACTCAAGCTAGTTCGAATTTCTTTTATCACTTTGAATCCCTAAATTCCACATTTATTCCACGCAAATAAATTAAAAAATGCCTAAAATTATACAATAAGTAAGAGTGAGTTCCAATCAAACTTCATACGAGAGTTGTTTATTTCTTGGTCGCTAATCTTATCCCGATCAACTATTTTGCAGGTAGGAATGACATTAACGCATTAAAAATGTAGGATGTCTTTGAACCTTGAATATTTATGACGAATTAGATTTGTTATAAAAGACAATTTTTGGAATTGTTTATCAAGGGCTGACTAGAGACTTCAGCTTGAAACTAGAATTTATTAGTTTTCATTAGATTTCAATGACAGAAATGGGGGAATTCAAGATGATAGAACAGTTATTGAAAGTGAAATTTTGAGATTACTTTGAAAAATGTTTTTATTCTTCAAACGGTAAAGAAAGTCATTCCATGCGCTGTTTCTGAGCTAAGCGAAAGTTATAAGATAAACCTTGATTTTATTGGAAGAAATTTAGATAAGCTAGATGATGAGCTAAATAAAACAGCCTAATTATATTTGATGTCAATAATTTTTTGTCTTAAAAACCATCGAGAAGAAATCTCTTTGTTGGATTCGCCTAACATTCCGAATTTCGTTCAAGTTGCTATTTAATTAAAACTTTCTTTATAATTAGAGATTTCAATTAACTATAAATTAAAGTTGGAGAAAATGCTCGTTAGAAATATATAATTCGAATAATTCAAAATTTGAAACAGGTAGTAAATATTAGTATAAGTCTATTTGTCTAATCGGATTACTTGAGAAAAATTTAAAAAACATTAACAGTTGACAGAAAACTATTTAAATATCGAAATTCATCGCTTTTCTTTAAAAACCAACTTCAAAATAACCTCAATCAGCAACTTATCAGTCAGAGTTTGATTATAACAAACAAGCTTTTGTAAGGAACGCTTTCCTCTATATGAACACAAATAAAGAAGCACTATGTATTTAGGAAAACATTCTTCCTTTATTGAAGACAAAAATTAAACAATTGAAATTAATTGCCTGTTTTGTATTTCTGCTTGATCTATCAACGGTGATTCAAGAAGGCTTTAAGTTCAAGATTTCTTGTTTATGAAGCTTTTTAAGATTACTTTTTTTAAGGCTAAAAATAAGAAAGAAATTGAAGAAACTTTGGAATGTGGTCTTGTAAAGGGTCACGCATATGCGGTTACTGCAGTACGTTTTATTGAACTGAATGCCAAAAGTCATTCCTCATTTTTCGCAACAGTGGAGCGTCAGATGATGATACGTTTACAGAATCCGTGGGGTGAGAAGGAGTGGAATGGACCTTGGTCCGATGGATCCAAAGAATGGACACAGGTCAGTTCTTCCCCATAACTTCCAGTATTTTGTTCTTAAGTGTTGAATTTTGACATATCACTGGTATCGTTGTATAAGTGGGCCTTTGTATCAAAATTACTTTTAAAAAAATTGCCGATTGTTGCAGACTGCTTAAGGAATCGATGTTGAAGTGTTTGGTTTTCAGTAGCTTTTAAAACAGTAACTGGTCTTCAGTAGCTTACTTTTACCGTCTCAACTTTTGAATTTATTCGATAAATTTCATTCTCTGTTTCAGTGTTGCCGAACTGATTACTTCAAAAACTTTTTGGAAGTTCTAAAATTATTTGACTTTGAATAAAAACAAATTGTCTGAATAAATTTTTATTTTGGGAAAAATGGAAAAAATTTTTTAGGTAACAGATGCACTTATAAAGGAACTTGACATTACCGTTGAGGAAGATGGCGAATTTTGGTATTTGTTCTGTTATTTCTTTAAAATTATTTAATTACTTGATGATTATGTTGTCAAGCATTTTTGGATATATTTTTGAGTAAAAATATTTTATTTTTGAGCGAAAATAAACTTTCGACAAAGTCTTTTCAACTTTTTTGAAACTTCTGGTACAGAAATTTTAACATTATTGCTGTTATTGTCAGTATTGCTGATATATGTATGATATGTAGAAATTTAAATGTATGCCGATAATCAAAAAATACCAGATTTGCAGGATGCCATGGAATGAATTCATCCATTATTTTACGGATCTTAGCGTATGTCAACTTTTCAATACACCACTATTCAGTTTTGGTTCTAAATTTTTTGAATGGAAGTTTTTCGGCGAATGGAAGTCAAATGGAGCGAAACAAGGTTCATTAAATGACCGGGCTGGTGGTTGTATCAATTTCATGGCAACATTTTGTTCCAATCCACAGGTTTTACATTTTCTTTGATATCCATGAAAATGAAATTTCTTCAAAAATCTGCTTGAAAATGGAAGATTTTCTAATTCAGATCTGTTTCAATAAATATGAAAATTAAATTCCTAACGAATGCAAGACTATATTTATTTAATTAAATATACAGCATCAAGTTAGGGATCAGTTTAATCAATAATAGATGGAGACACATGAATCTTTATTTCAGGAGGATCATTTAAATTTCATTGATCTTGCTTGTGCTTCATTGCTGAAAAAATGCTGTTTTGAATAACTGGACTGTCTTGTTTTTTGTTAAGATTTCAACATTGATTTTAATTTTTATTATGAATTCAAACATTTGAGTGCATTCGCAAGACCAGATCGGTCAACTCTTTTCCATAGTGTGCAAGAAAAAAGCTTTCTTTCGATACCAGCGTTATTTCGGGATTCTTTTTGGACTAAAAAATGAGTTAGCATTATCGAAGAGTGCCATAACTTTTGTTTTTACTAAGAAATGAATTTGCAGAATGAACTAATATTTAAAACATTGCATTGCTTGCTTCAGTATCGATTTGACATCGACGTTGACGATTCTGAAGTGCGATTCGCATTAACACAAAAAGTGAAAGATGAAGGTAAGAAAAATTGTGAACCTCTAGTGACTATTGGAATGCATGTGATGAGAGTTGAAGATAATCGGGTCTACAGGATACATCAGGTTTGCTATTTTGCCATTTATCAAAAATTATCTGTGAGTTGAAATTAGAAAAGTCTTCGAAAATATTTAAGTGTATTTTTTCTTAAAAAAATACCAACCGTTATTTTTTTGTTTGTCAGTTAAAATTTAAAACCAAGAGATTGGTGTTGAAAATTTGTTTGTAGCTTTTTTTTTCGAACAAGTGATTCGAATGTAGCAGAAAACGTGTGATCTCAGAATATTTCACTAAAATGAATCCACCAATAATTTGAATTTATTCAGAATAGGTGTCTGATCCTTCAATAATTTAAAAGTGAGGAACGTTTAGTTTATTCGAAGGAGTAATATGTTTGTGAAAGAAGACGAATTTCTTTCCAGGCGATAAATCCGGAAGCAACATCAGATTACAACTACGGTCGTTCAGTATATTTGCATTGTCAGAATTTGCGGCAAGGCCGTTACATTCTATTACCGACAACATTTGCGCCCCGAGAATTTGCTTCATTTTTACTTCGAATTTATTCAAAACGAAACATTGCTCCTCGAGAACTCAAGCAAGATGCACCCAGCCGGAGATTATGCCTGTGTAAAAAGATCAACTCTGTTGCTCGAATTACTGTTAATGGTGCGAAACTGAATGTCAAAAATGAAGGTTTACTTGTTAACTTTTGAGCAAAATCGAAATTAATCATGTCTCAATAATAAAAGGAATATTTCAATTTGTCAAAAATCATCGCTTAAATTATTTGCATCAATTTATTAATGATTCAGTTTTCGTTGGGATTTATAAATCGACGAATTTTTGAATTAATAATTCAGAAGTTTATACATTTTTCCCATCATATCATTCCTTTTTTTCACTCAATTTTTTATTCCATTTCTTGTCATATGACAATTTTCAACTTGCTAATTACAATGTTTTCTGCGTTATATTATTTGCCGCAGATTTACAGTAATATATTAAATTGTAGTAAACTAATTTCCTCCATCATGGACTCTTTTTTTTTCACTCAATTTTACAGCAATACGCACATATATTGTTGTCAACTGTGGTAAAGAAGTAGTACGAACGAGAACAGTTGAAGGCACCGAAGTTACCTGGAACCAGTGCTTCATTTTTTATAGGTTTCGCTTTCAACACCGTCCAATTTAGTGAATAACAAATGAATTTTCTTTTCCTATGGCAGAAAAAAATTTGCACATTAACTGATAACTGCATTATAGCAGCTTTACATAACAGCTGGTTTAGAAACATTCTCGTAACTTTTATTCTTATCAGCTTACAATCATTTCTCAAGAAGTGTTGATTGGAAATTCAAAGATTTATTCAATTTATATTCGATGTTAAAATATGCTATAACTAATTTGAATAAACACTCTATTTTGTAATTACAATAATTTTATAATAATTTTAGGAGAGATATGACTCAAAATTTTTTGATAGAATTAATGGAAGACAGGACAATGCGTGATCGAACTTTGGGTGCAGTACATATAGTGGAAAATATTGATAATGATACGCAATCATTGGAATATGATATTGTTGCTGATAATGAACCAGTTGGTACTCTGAGTATCACCCTACAATCCTATGATGATCCAATGTATTTATGATCAATGACATCACAGCTATCATCATATCATCGCTTTTTATTTTAGCAGTGTGATAAGATTGAAAGTAATCATTTATCATTAATTGTGTAGTCATTACTTACCAACTTGCACTTCATTCTCACTTTATATCTCCTAACAATATATTTTGATAAATGAATATTTGAAACAGATATCTGATCATATCACTTAAATAAAATTAATTTAAAATGATGGAGAAATAAGCAAATTTGTGGTGCTTTCATTGTTTTGCCTTCCTATTTTTCCATCTCTTTTTCATCTAAGAATTAATGCTCTTTTGTTCGATGTATCTATTCAGAAAATTTCCGGAACTTCTAAAATTGTTCTTTTGAAATGGTGCATTTGGATCAAAAGTATTCTGAAATGGATTCCCGGTGGGACTGCAGCTTCTAAGAAGCATTTCATGATTTCTGAATATAAGTAATGGACATATTGAGTGATATTTAGACGCTGGAATTGAACGTAAAAAAGGAAGCGTGACAACTGATTGCAAAGTGATTGCAAAACAGATTTTGCGTCATTATTGTATGCAACCACATTAAAGACTGATATCTTCTGATTTATAACAGTAAAACTGTTCCTGAACGAAAGTTTTCTATGTAAATTATAAACTAAAGAGGTAGTAAGACACATCCTTGTTTTGCATATCATGAATAATGCAAGATGGACGATGCATGCAACTGGCAGCAGTAATTTTCAAGTGAAATGCTGAACTATAACCTCTGTCATTTTACTATTGAAATAAAACTAAAAAAAATTGCTGACACAGTATATCAACTCATTAAATGGAAAAATTGACAGTAATTTGAAACAAATTTATTTTCATCTTTTATTGACGTTCAGAAATCTATCGTAGTATAAGGTCGAAGAAAGTTACGAAAAAACCTGGAGTTATTCTCTCTCCCTCTCATTCTCTTTCTCCCTCTTATTTTCGAATTGGCCGAAGATATCGGGCAGTTAATAATAATCATGCTTTAAGATCACGAAATCAACAGTGAAGATGCTACTGAACTGTATTGTTCAAATGCTTATCAAATTCAACGATGTTACACATTTCGTTTTCACAAAGCACTCATTTCATAGCCAGCATGAAATCGGTCTATCCAAAATCAGTAAATATATAAAATAGTAAGTGGAAATTTTTTTATTAAGCAATCTTTTTGTCGCTATTTTCTTTCTGACAGTGACAAAATTGTAAGGTTGAATTCCGTTCTTCCGTTCTCACAGTTTCTTCAAATCTTGCTGTTTCGCTCATTTGCAAACAAATCTCAAACTTGGATAATTAAACCTTTTATTATGATTAATTTGTTAATCAACGGACGCAGCAAATATTACAACAATAATTACATCAACAGTACAACGTCGATATTATCAGAGGACAACTTTCATAGAAAATTACAAAACGAAAAAGGGGAAGGTGGGATTACGAAATAAAGAAAATTGATACCACGAGCTGGGGGATCCGACCGAGCTCATGGCTGCTTATTCGTTGAAATGATTTTTGTACTCAGGACCCTCATCTTCTTCGTGAATGGAGGATACCGGTGTCATTTTGGAGAGACAAGAAAGATCTTTGTTGTCTCATGGGCATGCGTCTTTGGTGCGCATGAGATTGTGCTTGTGGTTAGAGCATGATGAAAGAGAGCTTTTTTAAAGCTCATCGAATTGATAGATAAAAAAAAGGACTTCACAATTAATTACATCAAATATTCAATTTCAAATTTAAAACAAAGGAATCACTGATTTTCTTCTCTTATCCTCGCGATTTCAGCGATACTTTTAAAGCAAATTTTCAAGATATCGAATTGTCGCCTGCTGCCATGATATGGGAAATTAATGAAGAATATATTATCTATCGTGTCATCTATTAATGAAATAGTTTGAGCGGATAGATTGATTCAGATTTATTGACCTTTTCTTGTTTCATAAAGTTTTTCATCATAATAATCGAGCGAACAGGGAATAAGTCTGAGCAGCTAATCTTGAAATTAATTAAGTTCGATAAATGATAGCATTTTAGCAATTCTTTAGTTCTAATTTCATTGATATCGATTTTTGAATTCAAAATACTTTTTACTATAGTTTGCAACAGCCATATGATTTAGAAAAGCTAGTTAAAATGTTAAATAATAATAAGAAAATCAAAAGAAGGCAAAGATGGTGAAAGGTGTAAAATAATAACTAGCGTTTTAACATAGTAAAAATTTTATTTTTTTAAAAATAAAAAATATTTCAGAAAAAAAGTTTTTTTTTTATTTTTAAAAAAGTGGTCTGATAGAGGAAGGAAAAATTCAAATGAATTTAAACAATTTTTTTTTATCAAGTATTTGAATATATTTACACTTTCTCAGTTCCTAGTAGTAAGTTCCGAATGTTCGCACTATCATTTTTCAACAACTTTCTATAAGAATTAGGCTTAAATAAGCTATTTTGTTTGATAAAATAGTAGTTTCGAAATCCAAATCTAGTTGTAATTAATTTATTAAATGAATTCAATGTATAATTTTTAGATGATCGATACATCGACTGATCAAAGAATGCTTAATAAATTGTTTTGAAATGATCATTTAACATGAATTGATTTTTAAAAATATTCCCAAATTTACTTACTCATCAAAATTTACAGCAATCGCATCATATTTCTAAAACAGACATATGCAATGTTGGGATTTTGTGGAGATTTCTTGGAAATGATTCGGGGGAAGTTTTGTTGCAGTCAGTTAGACGACGTTTGTATTTTTTTTTATTATATTTTATTACACAGAATAAGTAATATTAGAGCGCGATCAATATAAAATAAAATGAAATATAAAAAGGAGGTTTGAGGGAGATATTGGTGTGAGGCAAAAAAAATTTCGTGAATTTAGTCAATTCAAAGCAAAGAATGTAACAATGCTAAAAGATGAATTTATATAATCACCGGAGATACGATCACCGGCGCTAACTGTTTACATTAAGGATATAAAAAATGCGCAAGCCTTTTTGGCATCGGATAGTTTACATAGAGATACACAAGCTTGCTGGAGTCAGATAAGTTACAGAAAGATGCATAAACTTTGTCAGCGTCAGATAATTTCCACAAAAATGTGCAGTCCTTTTTGACACCAGATAGTTTGCATAAGAATGCACGCGGTTGGTTGCACATGAAAATTTATCTTTTTTGCAAATTAATTTCGGATTTCCGACACATGATGATTGTCAATAAAATTGCTCGAATTTATTTCGAAAATATCTTGTTATTGAATATCTATCAATCAAATTTCACATCATTTCATTACTTTATTTTCTAATTCGTCATTCCTCGATGCTAGATATTGAAAGTTGATTGAACTGGCTAAAGCATAAAGTAATTATCGATCATGAATGGTTTCATATGAACAGCAAAATGCCGAAACATTGTCCATCATTTAGAACTGAATTATTCTCCATTAGAAACTATTTGTTAAAAATTAATGCTTCAAATAACAATTATTTGTCATAAGAATCGTCACTTTAAAATATTAATTTTTGGCATGTTTCAAAAACCTTAAAGTAATTTTTATTTCATAATTATGTGGTCATTTCATTGTGCAAAAAAGAACAATAATATCCTTTTTAACAACAAAAATATTTTTTTCTAACGATCAAAACAACGCTAAAGTGATGAACAATAAATATTATCAGTATGAGATTTATCAACCAGAAGTTTAAATTGAGATTATTTGAAAGATGGAAGTTTTTATCCAGCAAATTTTATAATCATAATTTTTGCTATCTTGAAATTCAATAAAAATTCTTTATTGAGTTTTTCAATGGCCGAAATACTAATTGACAATGACGCATAAGGCATGATTTTGCTTATCAGATTTCTCAATATTTGTCTCATCCTTCTGCATCTGAATGATTGGTGACAGAGAGACGACACTTTAAGGAATAGCTGTTTTAACCATTTCTGACAGCCATAAATGAACTCAACTTTCTTGACCCAACGAAAGCATGTTTTGCATAAGCATTCTGTGTCCTGCTGCCATTCTTTTGTCTCATTACTTTTCATTATTCATTGAGCAGAACTCACTTTTGGCCTAAATTTAATATTTATCTTAAAATAAGTATTGAGGCTATTGTGGCTGGCATTCATCCTTCTCTCCTTTTAACAGACATTCTTATCTGCCATCACCGAATTCGAGAGGAACTTTCATTGCTTCATTAGATTAAATTCTTGAAATTATTACAGGGCTTTAACGATTTGTAAAACAATTAACAACTAATTGGGTTTCTTAATTATAATTTACACTAATGAGAAGTATCCCACCACCTGTAAAAATGAATGAATGCTCGAATTAGATTTAAGGAATTGAAAAAAAATAAGACAAAAACAGTCAATAGTGGATAAAGTATTTCCGACTCCATTAGAGAGGGTTGTTTTTATCGATTATTTTAGGTTAAGATCCTTGTCCAAAATCGATGTATTAGTTACTATAATTAATCATTTTGAATTTTCTCGTCTTCATCGAAACAATAGACAAAATCATCATTTGACTTGGATGAAAATACATGCATAAAGCTTGTAATTTCAAAATTTGGAGGAATTTTATTCCTTCAAATTGAATGAACGGAACTGAGAAGAAAGAAGTTCGGAGTCTTTTGTTTTAGTTAAAATGAATCAAAAGATTCCGAGATTTCAATTTTATCCATATATTTTATCACTTTAGATTGAAAGTGAAACTATCGTTGATGAAGAATATTACGCCCTTTAATTATTTGTTTCACATTTCAAATATCTGCAATATAATTTATACGAGTATGACGAAGTTCTGTTTTTAATTTGCTAAATACTGATCGTAGTGAGGATGCATCGAATGTAACCAGTGGTTTAATTTGGGTTCAAACTCTAAATAATGTGCTACGCAATATTATACTCAAAATTAAATCGCATTAATTTCATAAATCAATGTAGAAATTTGGGACTTCTTTACCATGCATTAATGAAACTATTCGAGACGACGATGATAATGAGATTGACGCGGATATATTCTCTGTTTGTAATCCAATTAATTTGTCACCTAATTCCCATCCTATCCTGCCCTCTTGTCTCTGCTTTACCCACTACCTCCTAATGTTCATTTAAGTAGAAGTGACAGAAGCTTGGCTAGTGCCCAGTCTACTTCCTCCTCTTGTCCACTCTTCCTTAGATACTTCCTCCTCTTGTCCACTCTTCCTTAGACTGTTGGGACCAACTGTTCCGGTCTCAAAGCAGGAGAATGTTTATATATCCTATCGACCAAAACATCAATTTTTGTCAATGGCCTTTTTATTCTTCAGGCTATTTGGTCCATATTTTCTTCTCTGTTTAAATAAAAAATTATTTCTAAAATTTTACTTTCACTTCTGTCTTATCTTCCTGTCATCGATTTTTGTGAGATAACAGACGATGATGTGCTGATATCTCCACTTGAGCTCTGATCTTTTACATCTACAAAGTAAAGCAATACCAAATGATACATCTATCCATCCAGTAGCATGATCTGATTCACGTCAATGAGAGCATCAAAAGCCATAATTAATTGATTGAAGCAAATGCAAAAGGTTGGGGAAGGAAAATACAAATTTATTCTCACTCTTGCTATAAACAAATGAGTAGCATTTTGAGTAGTGAATAAATGAAATGATTCGATCACTGTTCCTTCGATAACTAACTCTATGCCAAAATTAAGTTTCACTAAGAAAATATGATTTTCACAATTTAAATTTTATCTATCGATTTCTTCCGATTATTTACGTCAGCCATAAAAAATATTCAAAATTTGAATGCATTTGACTTGCTTGAAAAATATCGTTCTAATAAGACAAAAAGTGAATTGTAATTTATGTCGCTTTAGAAAGCGCTGTCGTCCTTCTTCACCTGTCTTGTGTTCCCTTCCATCAATTTATTCTACTTTAAAAGCACTGGACAACCGATTGATACTGACAACTAATTAAACAACTCTATCTCGTTTTGACCGACATGTCCATTTCAGGCTTCATCCTTTCAATGCCTTCATTGTTGCAGAATCAGACATCTGCCATTCTTCATTCTTTACTGAATAAATTTGTGATTTTCCCGCGATCGCTGATGTTTTCATCAGAAAACATCACTGATAGCTTGTCGAAAACTTTTTCAGAAAAAAAACCAAATGTTTTTGTGAGAAAATTCAGTAACTTTTGTTCCTAAAATGAAGTCATTGTAATTGCTTGATTGACCATTTGTGAGTTCCAACATATTTTTGTGGTCGTTTTTTGGAAGTAACAATAACTGGATGATTTTAAAGCATAATGTCATTCAGTATCATCGAGATATGATCCAATTATTCTTATATCAGAAGTATCATTTACCAAGAAAACAGAGACTTCCCGTCTATGTCATACAATCTCGCACATATCGATTGATTTGTTTACATCGAATAAAATAACCTTTACTGGTGAGCGGAAGATGAAGTAATATCTTCTGATTCAATGTCATCTTTACCCTTTCCGCCTTCTTTTCGGAAGAAGTTAAGAATGCACAGAGATCTGGCTGTGTATAAGGAAACAGCTCAATCTAATAGCCAAAGAAAAGCTTTCTTACTACGGTCATAGAGTTCTAAAGTGCCTATTCTTGAATTGTCTGGCTGTGCTCAACATTAGCCTCATCTCAATTGCATCGTTGAGCCCGGATATTCAGGCGATATTTGTGACAAATTTATATAACATTGTTAAATTCTATTAAGAGGTTCCACTTTATCAGTTTTGAATTTTTTGAACTTTGAACTCCGCTTTTTGAACTTTGAACTCTTCGTTTTTTTTTTTTTTTTTTTTGTAGAAATGCTTCTAATTCGAAAGCTGATTTTTGTAACTTCACTACAACCTTATGTTAGTTATAATTAATATTAGCAATTTGCAGAATATCAAGTCTTTACTTTCAGTTAATAAGCTGTTGAACTTTTTTTGCCAATTAATTATTGAAGAGTCTTACAATAATATTAAACTTTTGAAGAAAATTAGACTTGATCACCACGGTGATTGCTGCGTAAATAGGAATCATTCAGTTTTGTTGACGAAATGATACAGATGCATAATTAAACTTTTACCTCGAGCCTTCATTTCAGAGATATTCGAAATCATAGGTGATGGCATTCAGGTGTCACCATCATCGCCTTCGCTATTTACTCTCCACCTTAGCAACTGTTGAATTCTTTTCATTCCTATTCTGTTGATGTCCTGTTATGCTTGTTGCATTCCCATGTATTATTTTAATTTCATTTGAACTGATTGATCGAACCATTTCTGCTGATAAAATTGATTTGCCAAGCAATAATTTATCGCAAGGACTCGTTTTTCCTAGCAAAGTTCTCCTTTTCACCGCGGTGCCTTTTTACAGTCCTCGAGCAAGTTTCCTTCGGATTCGTCATATGAATCATTCCCTGTGCTCATTAAATGCAATGGGAAATGCAGTATTTCCTTGTAGATGTTTTGGATTTCCATCCGATCACTATGAACTTCTAATTGATAATATTTCAATCTTCAAATTTTCGGTTATTATCCGGGAGAATTCCTGGAAAATCCCCGAAAATCCAATTATTTGTCAACCGTTGGTGATAGAATTTGATTCTAATATGCTCTGCAATGAATTGAATTTGTCCCTACATTTACAATACATTCCATCTACAATAAGTATTAGAAAAACTGATGATTTGAGACTTAAAAGTGAAGCTGAGATGCCACTGGAAGAAAAGGTAGTATTTCCCTGTCATCATTTATGTTTTCCAGGAACTTACAGAATCATCGCAATGAATGATGGATGGATGGCCCAGGTTAGCATGATTACTCACTTTTCTTTCGTTTGTCTCTTGATTTTTTCAACCAATTAATCAAATTTTGCAACATAATTTAGAATTTGGAATAATAATCTCATATTATTGAAAAATTATTTAAAATATTTGCAAATATATCATAAAATTTCATCGATATGTTTGATGTTTATATTGACATAAGCGAGGACAACAGAAATATTTTTAACTTGTTTGAAATTTTCAAATAAATTTTTCGGAATGTTGTAATCGTTCTTTGGGATATTTGCTACCGTTCTATCCTAATGACACTTCCTCTATTTATTAACCAAAATAAAAATTGGATAACTTCACATTTCTGGCACTGATTATGAACAATGGTACTAAAATACTAAATTTCTAATTCAATTTTCATTACCAGTTATATGACAATATTAAATTGTGTATCCACAACCGAAACTGTGAAAGTTATTGTGAAGAAATAGAGTGAATTGAATTTTTTTTTTCCGGAATTATGAAAGTTATTGTTCAAATATTTTAAATTTACAAACTTTGTAAATGCCTTTGCTTCATTGCTGATGAAGTCGAGCGAGATCGATTCACGAAAGCTCTCGCTATTTTGTTTTTCATTTTGCGCTTGAAAAGTCATTTCACTGTAAGTGAAATGTCATCTTCGTTATCGAAGATGAAGAGGAACGGAAGACAAGTTGGCACTTCGGAATTTCAATGAAATTTCAAAGAAATAAGCATTTCATCGATGAGGAATTGTATGACATTGAGATTATCCAATAAATAGTCCCAGTAGCCAAACACCAAAGAAATAACATTTCTGCAACCACGGACATATCTATCTCTTTTCACTTTTTTATTGCATTCTGCAGTCAGTTTCTTTCGAAACATCCTTTTTTTAGAAAGTCTTTCCATTCCCAATGATTACGGTAAAATTGGACCATGCCAAATCGAATTTTATCTCTGTTTGTCCAATTTTGAATCAGTCCTGATATTCCAATTCTCATCTGAAATATAACTTGAAATAATGAAAATATAATTATAATTATTAAAAATGCTTAATGATTTTTGCTAAATAATGAATTACTAAGGATATTTAAGACTGCAAAAGGTGAAAAATTAAGTCCTACAGAATTAATTTTTTTTATATTACAGGTGATCAAAGTGATTAAGCTGCAACAAACTGATGAAATTTCAATCAGTCTGCCAAGATCATATATTTTCCCTCGTTGTTTCGATTACTTGAAAATAGCCTGGACTAATTTAGCATGCCCAGTCCAGGATTTGGAATTTAAATTGCGTGTATTTGCTGTTCCAGAAGGTTCCAATTTCGAGCAGTCATATTACATGGAAGAATATGATATTGGTTAGAATTTCGAAAATTCAGTAAAATTAAATTGGTTCAAACTTTTCTTTCTTCCCTACTTTTGTTTCAATTTTACAGACATTAGAAAAGAACTTGCTTGTTCCTATATTTAAAACTTAGTCCTACCAAAATCACACTAAAATTAGATATGCAACTTTTGCAAGCATGAACAACATTATTTCAATCGCAGATTAGATATGAAATGTGATTTGAATTTTATCCAAGCGATCTGAGAAAGACAGGAAGCCTGCCAGTTCTTCATTCAATAACAATTTCGAGATTAATTCTTCGAAAGTATTGATTTCCAACGAGTGAAAGCTATAAAAGACAGCATTTATTGCTCTGGCTGGAATTAAATAGAGAGTTGACTGTCAAGTGAGGAAAGGTATAGCACACATTCGAGAAGCTTCTCAACAAAAATGACTAAACTTCAATTTTCTCGTACAAGAAGCAATAAAATTTCTAAACCTAGAAAAAAAGCTTTCGCTGATTCGTTCCCTTTTTCCCATTTGATTACATCCTGGCATATTACTCGATAAGGAAAGAGGGATCCATTGCAAATGTTCTCATATAACTACAGGCATTTTCATCATTCTCTGTCTCCAACTTTAAAGCAATTTTTTGATCTTTGACCCTTTTAGAGCGCAATTTCAAATCAAATATACACTGCTTCATGTTTATTTTTGATACATTTTCATTAGCAAATAAAAAAATTTATAAATTTAAAATATTTTGCTCCAAATATCAACTTCTGTCTTGAAAATTATCACAATTTGAAAAAATCTGACCTCATGGCAGAGATCAAATTACACGGAATGATTTGAAAGTTTACCAGTACGAATGGTAAACTTTCAAATGTATTTTAATTAGATTAACAGTAAAAAAGCATTTATTACACGCTTGAAAAATCATTGTTTTTCCAAACAGATAAGGCTTTCAAAGATTTAATTTCTGTTTTTCTTTTGACTTGCAGAAATAGTTGTAAGTCTCTGAAACCTTCTTCATCTTTACCTCAGAAGGAATCAGAATTTGAAAACTTGCAATCATTTTTCTTTTCAAACGTTCTTTTGGATACAATTGGGAATTGCTGATTCGTTCGGCATTGCGTGAAGCTAAAAAAGCCATAAATAAGGAGATTAAAGAACGATTCCTCCATTCCTCCATTTCGATTCCTCCATTCAAAATATTTAATTATGGTAAATAGGAAAGATTGATTGGTTTCATCTTTTAAGAGTTATCACAACAATCACTCGAACTGCCATGTTATCAGTTTGATATCATCCATGCACAGTTCTGTTTTGAAATTGTATCAGTGCAGAAATTCACCGCTCGATTTAATGAATGGACACGACGATGCGTCTATACAGAAAATTGTTAGTTTTTTATGAAATTATTAAATTTTCCTTTTTTAGCTTGTTCACTGGAATATCCTGGAGGGCAAGTTTCTTTCCAAATGCCAATATTTGACTTTATAACATCCATTGATCTTCTTGGTGATCGTGATTCACCAACGAACTATTAATCATTTTATTTATAATTCAATATGACTTTGTTTACTCTCGACTTCGAATCATTCTTTGAAGAGTTCACGTTGCGTAAAACCTCAGATATTGTTGTCTGATGAATGTACCACTTTCTGATTATCTTACTGATATCGAGCGCGCCGCTATATACACAAGCTTCATTAGTTACTTTCAATGGCAACTTAATTAAAGTAAAGCAATTGTTTACGCACAACCTTTACCATACGTTGCTCTCTTGCAATCAATGCCTCTATGAATTACTAATTTATAATGAATGTTCCATTCTTAGAATAGCATTTCGCCCTCACATAATGTAAAAGTTCCATATTATTCAACAATCCATAAGTGTCGTAACTATCATCTCATTTCAAATATTCAAGGCAAAATTTTGCAGCTAAAATAATCTTTGCTACTTTGAGTTGGTTCGAAAATGACATCACTTTGAGTTATTACTCAAACAGATCAGAGAATGAATGAGGCTTTAAATGAAAGTTGGAAGAGTAAGTGGCATTATTTGGAAGAGTTTTGTTAAATGTTAGTTTACCAGTGGTCAATGATAGATCGAACTGTTAGATAACTAATAACGTTGAAAACTGCTGCGAAAGCAAAAAGATATTCGAAGAAAAGAAGTTTTGCAGTTCAATCGAAATGAAAGTTTATCCTCGAGACTTTTTCTTCATGAGAACTGTTCGAATTTCGATCAGATTATTGAAGACAAATATTTGGATGGAGTTCTTTCCGATTTATATTATGCAAATCTTGATTGCTCAGAAATGAAATAATTGTGATACAATTCGAAATCGAGAATCTTGAAATTTTAAATTCCAATTTCTTGTTTATACATCTTTATGTTCATCAAAGCTTTAGCAATAGAATGAAAAAAAGGGTTTTAAAGACGTTTTCTTCCCGGACAAGAACCCTTTTCTGTTTGAAAGACACTAATGGATTATAATTACAAATGATGAAAGATAGCGTGACTAAAATAATGAGCAGAAATCAGTCCCTTGCACTTCCCATTATAATTATAGGGGATTTTAAGAACTAATACATTTGAATAGAGTGCATGTCATCTTTTGATTGTGATATTGAGCAAGAAGGGAGTGAGTTCGACTGAGATGTAAATGAATTTATTATTAAAATTAAAACCATTACCTAGAAAATTTGAATCACTTCTTTATTTTCTTCATTCAAAAAACTTTTTCCATTTATCACACTCTTTTTGTGAAATGCTATTTAAGCACTTCCATTTAAGTTCTTTTTTCATGCACTTTGCTAAAAGTCAAGTTGCATTTTGGAATAATTTTACAAGATAACTTCCTCTTCTGTATCTTGCTTTTTCATTTTTTGTCTTTGGGGAAAATACAATTGGTTTCCGAAACAGTATAACTAAACAATGCTCGAACGATTCATTAAAAATATAATTATCATTTAATTAAGAAAAAAAAATTATATGACGAAATCATTTCTCTGAACAGTTTTAAATTTCAATGAAGAAATTTAATTTACCAAGCAAAGCAACTATAACGGCTTAGAGATTTAAATCTTCACCTTCACATCACTGACCACTGATTACCTTAGGGAATTACGATGTCTGAAGTTTTGCAAATTTTTATATTTAAAGTGGCGTACTGTGTTTTCGAATGGATTGACATTTTGTTTAATACACAGTAAATGAGAAGTTAATCGATATCTGTCGAAATTTTAACTGCAAATTTCGTGCATATTTCCGGTAAAAGAGTTAGTGTCGCAAGTTCATTTGTTGTGTATGAAAGGTAGCTATTCATATGAATACTTAAGACTACTGGCCCGATAAGGCTGGCTAAAAGGAAGGGCATATACAGACGATTGTTCATTGATTCAAGAAAGTTACGAGGAGTAGGTAGTGACACATCATAGTCCAGAGCGAGCCAAGAAAAGGAGAGAAAAGACTAGGAACATATGGCCAACGGAAGCAATTATATGCTCCATTGTTTCCATTCAGTGCTGCTTTATGGAAATGGATGGATGGTAGATAATAATAATTATTATTATTAATGACAGAAAGTTCAATAATAGGAGAGAATCTCGAAAAGCTTTTCCATGCTTCTATTGGGAAAAGCTTGTGCCGTTGCTGCGATCGGGCATCGCAACTAAAATGGTATTTATGGCCATTCATAAAGATTAACTACGATAACTTATGTTAAGAAACTGAAAATTGCTGTGATAAGGTCTTTTATCAGAAAAATTGGTAATTGATGTATGTGTTGATGAGTGCAAGAAATTAAGAAATTGAGAGAAAATATAGACGTTGACAAAGAGATGCCAACAAGCAGTCTCGGATTGCTTCAACTGAAATTTTGAAACGAATATTGTTCAATGCCATCTGAGATTTATTTAAGAATTTCAGAAAGCAAACTATAATGATTATTTGAGGAATCTGTGAATGGCTTCAACAAGCTAATCGTACTTCCATTGAATATATAGTGATCATTTTCCATTTTCTCAAGTGTTGCAACATTTCAGTGGGACAGGTTGAAGGCGGCTGGCGAGACTGGTCTGCGTGGAGTTCATGTTCCGTCAGTTGCGGACAGGGGCTGCGACGACGATGGCGCCTGTGCGATTCACCCATTCCTCAAAATGGCGGAAATTTATGCGAAGGCAATTTCATTGAGTCTTTGAATTGCGATGCCGGAAATTGCACGGGTAGCCCATTCTGAAAATGCTGATTATATGTTGATTATAACAATAGAAAACAAATAATTGCTAAAGTAGGACAGAATTATTCATTCAAATCCTGAATCTTCCAGAATCCTCAGCTACAGCTGTTGCCACAAGTGACACATCATGCTCCTGTGGATGTCTAATCAGTCATATAGTTGGAAGATTTTTCGCTCGAACGTGTAAGGAAATAACAGATTGGACGTTGAAATCTCACGGAAGATTTCTGCATCTGGAATTAAAACACGATTCGGCGATCAACGAATTTAGATTTGGCATTTACCGCGGTTTAAAAAAAGAGGTTCATTTCCAGATAAGCTTGCCATTCGATAGCATGATAACAAGTGCATCAGTAGGCAACGAAATTCCTTTTCCAGAATATTTCCACATTATACGTTAGTTTCAGGAACTAGTTTATGACTCCGGAATGAATAACCATGTTCTTAGAAGCAGTTTACAATTCATTTCCGAAGATTACTTGATTATATCACTTCTGAAAATGAATAGCTCATCAAACATCAACTCAGGAGTGGAAATAAGTTTTGAATGGAGGAATGGTGAGTCATCATGCGACTTACTTTACTCTGTAGTATCGCCAAAATATGTTACAAACACAGAAATTAATTAAATTCAAAAAATCATTTTAAAAGATAAAATAAATCTTAACTTTTACGATTATGCTTGCTGCAGGCATCATTGATGATCTGCATCATAGAGGTATCTGCATGTTAACTTTACATGGATTCCTATTTTGAATGGTGATGTCTTCCATCATTCCTTTCACTTTGTGTGCGACACATGAAGACGACATCTCCCACAAGAAATTTGAAATGAAATAAATTCTTCGTATATAGTTCTCCTCAAACGAAGATCAGTGCTGCGAATGCGAACCATTTACCCTCAAAGTTCTATTTTGAATCGATTTCAGAATTTGTGCACATTTTTGCAAGATAATTTCTATTGCAGAAAGCGGTGAAATGTTTTCATCAATCACAACATCGAAACTATCACATGCTTGCATTTCTTGCCATCGTTATTTGTCGTTCCTTTTGTCAAGCTCATTAATTAGCTTATTCATTATTTTAATTATTCCTCTACCACCACTTCTATGCTCTTACGCCACCATATCGGCTATTCGGAAAGCAAAATGGAAACGAAATCGACAATTAAGGATTAGCATTTCGTTGGAGGAACCCAGGTATTTTAATTAGGAATTTCTACTCCGCTTTGCAAGTCAGATAATTTATAATGTTTATGTCTTATATTTTTGCAATTAAGTGTACTTATCAACAAGTTTGAAATTAATTTTGAGATTTACTGCAATTTATTTAGGCCTAATCTGAGCATGATACAATCCGGACAAACAGATACTACTGAAATTAGGTCAAACAGAACCGTTGTTACGAAACGTTCTATAGGCATACAACTTTCAGCAGCATCGACTCCACGTTTTCCTCGTGATAAAGGTTAAGATTTGTGGAGCTCAAACTTTTCTAGATATTATCACATGAAATTTTCAAGTTTAGAGTATTTAAAATCAAAAGTAGAAAGTTTGATTGTTTAAGTGAAAGTTAATGACTATTGAAAGGTTCATGTGAATAACAAAATTAATTTTCAATCACATCATATTTTATTTAGGCTCTTTTCAGACGCATTTGATTTTCGTATTCTAACTGGCTTGGACTTGTTGACATCTTTGTTTTCAGGAAATAACCTTTTTCTTTGTTATCAGGAGTATTATGGTCTCGAGCAACTAATTCACCGCAAATGACGCCACGTAACGATGACCATTCATCACTGTCATTCAGTGCCGATCACGATCTGGAATACGACTATTACGAACCAGCCGTGCCGGGCTCATTCCTCACACCGCTGATCAACTTCTGCTCCGATATTGATATTGAACAAATCATAGGATGTTCAGAGCTTTCTTACACTCTCACATCGAAGCATGATGCTCACACACAAATCAGTGATGATATATGATCATTTCGTCAAATTTACGAAGCTTTTATTTTGTTTTGCAACTTCTTACTGTCCGTATTGCTTCAATCTCAGCAGTAGTTAGACTGATAATCTATCAAATCTCATAACACACTGTTTCGCTGCTTCGCTTCATTTCGAGTTATGTAGCATGATGTTACTGTATCTATCATTAATGCAAAGTTATCACTATTACTCTGCATGAATTGATTGTTATAGCAATCGAAACTTACATTGTTAAGAATTCTTTTTGAAACTCTCAGACGATGCACTGATATAAATCAAAATACTAATCCGTCTTTTATTCTGAAAAAGTGATATTACCGCAGTAATCGGTCCTTAACAATTATCTTCTCCATTGATTGTTAATTAAATTAGCAAAAAGCAAAACTACGACTTTAACTTTGTTCACTTGTTATTGAAATTCTCATAAATTTAATTAGTTTTAAACCATTTAGCACTTTCAGTGAAATGCAACTACGAAGTGATTTTTCTTACAAGCTGTATCATTCTTAATCGGGAAAATATTTGATAAAGTTCCATTTTTCTTTAGTCATTCTTTTGGCCATCCCCTCTGTGACATTGTAGTTATCAATTATTTTTCATTGTTGGTACTGTATTAGTACTTAATCCGTTTACCGTAAGTAGAACAGTAATTGCTAGAGAATTAATGAATAAATACTGCGCTGACAGTCGAAAACGGTTTGTATGCTGAATTTCAACTGATTTTGTTTATACAGTAAGGAATTCTAACTGGAACCAAAAAAATATTTGAAGGAGAATTAAAATTTTTAGTTCATTTTATATTTACAAAGTAAGACATGAAATTAATGGGAAAAGGGTACTAGGTCAAATGATGCATATAGCATAAAGATTAATTTAATAACCAACAGAAAAACACAATATAAAGTGAACACGTACGTGACACTGTCACAATCAAATCATTAACAATTGTTGTTAATGTGCCAACTAATTATTACTTTCCTTCTCTAAGTTTTATAGTAAAATTAATTTAAATTCTCAATTTATAAAAAACTATTCTTTTAGCTTTCAAGCTACTTAATTTGTTCACCGTCGTATTTATATTATTATTTGTATGTTCATTTCAGCCCCTTGTTATTACCAGCATCATGAATTAGCAGCCAAAAGTTAGATGGATGGAATTAAAAATAAGAGTATGCATTCCGGAATTCTTTGAGCTTTAACAACGAGAATATGTTGACTGTCAAGGATATCCGAATTTAATGGCATCAACTGAAGTCATTCAGTTTCAACATTAACCAGGAAGGTAGCCATGGCAGTTTGGTCTGCGATTTTTCATGGCAGTTTGGTCTGCGAGCATGCAATAGATAAAGGAAGAAAATTGAAATATGTATTTTATACATAGACTTTGAAAATTGGTTGGCTTTATGGATGGATTCTATCTATACTATAATTAAGTCTTTGAGGAGCTTCCTAATAATATCACATGCATAGTAAAATAAATACGATACTTCCAATTTTCAAATTTCCAATTAATTAATTAACAATTATTGTAGGTACAGAAATGATTTGTCCTCTTGTGGCATACGCAAAATTCAAGACAAAATTTTCATCGATACTGCTATAGATGCAACACTTTTAGCAGCGCAACAGAATTATATTTCATGACTTTCACCAATGTCAGGAAATTATTAATTAACATAAAGTTCATGAAATCTGTTGCTCAAATGTTGAAATCAATCAATCCAAAACTAAGTTGCTCTCTACCTGAATTTGCAAAAATCAATTGTTGAGTTAATTAAAAACAATAATGAATTTTGAAGCAATATTCAGTTGATCAAGGTCCATTTCAATCTGTAAATAACTTATTATGCATAATCTTGAATTTTAAATCTAATTGGAGTAGACTTGATAGATGGAAGGAAAGCTCAGAAATGTTAGATGAAAACTGCATAAATAATAAAAACTAATAACTTATTTGGAAGAGAGCAGAAACATTTTATTTCAATTTTGAATTTATCAATTTAGTACAGATTGCACTTCTCAACAAGTTAGGGAATTTCCTTTTTAATTTCGAAGCTTTTATTTAATCTGTAAAAATTCAATCAATGAGGAATCGCCGATATAAAGTATATAGGAAGATTTATATTATCGCTGACAAATGAAATAATCGACACAGTGATATTCGTATTTGTTAGCTTAAAATTTCCATTGAAAGTATGCGAAAAGAAAG